>DWFO01003316.1:0-12459 GCA_018246595.1 Mimoniades nurscia nurscia | reverse complement strand
CTTGCCCTTGCGGAAGGCGCCGGCGACGGAGATGACGACGGCGGAGCGGTCGCGCACGTCCTCGCGCAGCAGCAGCGCGCCTAGCGCCTCCTCGTCCAGCGTGAACGTGTGCTCGGGGCCGGTGTTCACCACCTGCACGCCGCGCGGGCCCGAGCGCGGCGCCGGCGGCTCGCTCTCCGTCGCTGCACAAACCATACATTACTATTAGGATGGATGTTCCCTTCTACAGTTCCATCGAATTGGTACCACTCATTTAAAGCATAGTAAGAATAATACATTGTTGTAGGATAGTAACACTATGGCCGTACGAGGTTCTAGAAGATCAGACGCCACACGTCTGTATACGGCTGGTCTGGTTACGGTTCTAGATTAGTTGTTCACGTTGTACGTGGCGGTGCAGAGGCTGCTCACCATCACGTGGATGAACAATTAACACACATATCTTAATACTATATAAGAATTTCTATACACTAACAGCAACATATAGTCCCAGGACCTAACATAATTGTTTTATTATGCATTTGCGAGATATAAATTAACTAATATTAATTTATCGGTACAATAAATATAACATACATATGTATATTAAAAATCGAAGCAGAATAATAGAAAACATGAAGTATGACCGTAATCATTCGATATCAGATGCACAGTTTCATTAAGCCATCGACCAATATTCATATTATGAGTGAAACCATACAAGTGTATTTATGATATCTGCTTAACTTAAAGAGGTGTATTTCAAACGTTTTTACTGTTACAAAGAAACGTCTAAAAATTGAAATTCCCATGATACGTGCTGACCCGTCGAAATCCAATGGCGCGTTACACGATATGAAATTGCTCATGAAATTAGCACAGCAGCGCATCGCGGCTATGGATATGTTACGATCCGCCACGATACACTCTGCTGCCAAGCGGACGAGGCACGTGTCTTTGCGAACACATAGTTAAGAACAACACAAAAGTGTACAAAAGACACATCGATCTTTCTATTTTCACTTTCAAACGTGTACGTAAATTATAATTATGTAATTGAAGTTGTGATTATTTCAACATACTTTGGTGCCGATACGAGCTGTGATAAAAATCTAAGAATTTTAGTGCTTTCATAACATAACTATTGACTTATATTTTCCCAGTTGGTCACTATTCGATTTTTGGCTATGATTCGCTCCTCCATGAAAAATATTGATGTACAGAAGTATCAGCCGTCAAGTTAACACAGCCAGCGCTTTGCCTATTTTAGGATCAGATGGTAAGTTATAGAGTGGTCCCAAAATGAAATATAACACTCTTAGTCATAACGGTGAATTGCTGCTACCGTTTTTGCTGTCTCTCTCTCTGTTGCATGTCAAATGCGGCGAACGTGAATGAGACATTAGATACGATAAGTAAAAAATGCTATGAAGCGGATATTTCTATATGGCAGTTCTGTAGGCAGCACGTTAACTAAGACGGCCAAATACAATTTACACGCAAAAAACATTCCACACGTCTTCGATCCCATATAAGGTAGGGCGATCTAACTGTTAAATAAAGCATTTGCACATTTCGTGTGGATAGGATCGAAACAAGTTATCATCATCAACATCACTATCAACAGCCTATCCCCGTCCACTGCTGACATGTGCCTCTCCAACAGCACGCCACTGAGCTCGATGTTCAGCTCTTCGCAAATTTATATGTATTATTATTACCTAACCAGAACACAGTGAAGCATCAACTGAAGATCGCGTTGGCCTCTCTTCTAAACTTCACGCATTATTGCGCACCAGGCGCCGGACGCTGTTCGGTGCGGTGGACCTAATTCAAAATTACACACTACCTTTTTGTTCAAAACGAGTTTAATAGTAATTTACAACTTCCCTTATTCGTTCAATGTATTGTTTTATATATTATTTAATAACAACAATCTCATTAAGCCTGTATTTTTCGGTAAACGTAGGCGGAGGATGGTATCATTCACAGGTTTCAACAGTTCTGTCATACTACACAATTTTGACTCCACAATTTTTACCTGAACCTATAGAGACACACATACTTCCACATTATTGTATTAATAAGCATTCATAGTAGTACTAGTGCATTTTATGTTTGATTAAATGGTACAAAAATTCCATACACAAAATGGGACGAATGTTGTACCGGAAGCACGTAATACCCAACCATTAAGCGCAATAACTTCCGGTTTAAAAGACTATTTTACGAATACAATACGTCATTATGATGGAAGATGTCACACTGATCAGACGCTACAATCTATTACATACACGAACATCTTTATTTATTGTCTTTGATTATTTATCTTTTTCTATTACCTATGTAGTTAAACTGGCGAACGTCCTGCCTAAACGACCTACTCCTACTGTTGATGGGTTCGTGAAATGTTTTATCGATTCGTTTTTCTTTCTTTCCAAAGCGACATCAACTAGGTATTCGTGATTTTTAGACATTTTACAAAATATTAGTATCACAAAATATATTTATATAAAAAAAAACAGTTTTGATGTCTGTGAAAAGCAGATTCGTAATAAAATGAACTCGTTAAACTCATTTTATTAATTGAATAAAAAGATTTTTATACACTTTCAACTCTTATAATACAATACATTACGTAATTCTATATAATAATACAATTCCTATTTTAATCCCATTGCCATAATCTTGTACTTCTAGTATTTACATTTTCGGCTTTACGTTGAGGAGTCAGTCGAGCGATAAAGGCCTTCCTCTTTAGGTCTAATATTAGTATAGACTTCAGATTAAATTACGATTCGATTCGATACTATTTTTATAGAATCTGTACGATTATATTTTTAACAAAATGCCATAAGCTACTTATAATTATTTGTTTTAAATTTGCTACATAATACAGGGTATGAATAAAATCTTTCTACATACATAAATTATATACATTGTGTACATGTAATAAACACTATATACATATATCATCGATCCAGAGGTGAAAATGCCATTAGGCATTAAGTTCCCCCTTTGTTACAACTTTATCCTAACAGAGTTAAAAAAAGGTGATGCGTCTTCGGAATCTTCCACAACCTTTTACTTTTAATAAAACATATTCGCTTTTTCTACATCAGTTAGTGACGTCACATGATAAATGTATATTTTCTGAAGGTCACGCCAATTGTAAAGCTAAGCTTGAAATAATCGTTTTCCCTTGCGAGAGCAAAACTTTGAGAAGCGCCGCAAAATTTGGGGCATATGACAGGATTAAGTAAGAATTTAGGAACGCACTAGAATGGGGATAGAACGCACTAGGTTAGGGATGAGTCTCCTCTCACTCAATTTTATTAAATTCACCGGTAGTTTTTTTACTTCAAGTTCTCACTCGTATCTTTTTCTCTTAGTTCATAATATTTCTTGTAGCAAATTATTGTAGCTATGCGGTAAAATGTTCTGGCAAGTCACGTGAGTTGCGCAGCTGAATAATAGACTAATCTAAGCGTTTTACAATGGAGTTTCTCATTACGCAATCTTGTACTAACTTCGAGTTATCCTTTTTAATGATAATTACCAGATGAACTCATTATAAAATGATACATTTGTATGACTCAGGAGAAATACATCTATGAGTAGAAGGTACCTACTAAAAGTAACCAAGATATCTTCAAGTAAGACATGTGATCAGGAGATACGGATTTTTTTAAGCCATAAAAGGCCGTTTTGCGGCCTGAGTCCTGTTTAACGCAACAGTGAATGTTTGTAAGGCTTCCAATCGACCGCTTTCTTCAATTCGGAAACTCGATATATGACTGAAAAACCGCATAAAGCCTTAAATGTGAACGTATGAACCAGTCGAGCCATTGAAGTTTTCTATGGCGTGTTGTGATATATTTTTAAGAAAGACATCTATCCTGTAGTTTTTTACAACACATACAATACCGAAAGTCGAGAAGAACGAAAGGAGATAATGGAAATGAATTGATGTAATGAAATTTAATATAAGATATTAAATAAAAGTAGCGAAAAACTGCAGCCAAAAGCTAACTGTAACAAAAGAAGGACAGAGCGCGATGATAGATAGATATTAAAGCAGACCTGTGCCCAGCAGTCGACATAACAAAACGAATACTTCTAATTGGTTTTGACCTACATATTTATAACATGGTTTATCATGTAACATAAAACTGGTGTTCTAACACTCCACGGACTACCTTTCAGTGAAATACAAGCGTGCATATTGTTATCCTTTTATTCACGAATACTTACTATTGAAGTCGATACGAGTTTTAAATTAAAAGATTAAAGGTTGCGATATGAAAAGGTGTGTAATAACAAAAGAAACATTTCTATTTGCGAGGATAATAATAATTCCACTGTTGCGGATACCGTTTCATCAGATCGCCGCCAGCGCCACAAGTTCACACGGAAAAAATGCGAAGGTCGAGATAAGCCACAAACAATGCGACTACTCAAATATTAAGACTACAGTAGTTTTCGATGTCCATAATATTCAATGTTCACTTATTCCTGAATAATATACACGTAAGTACGTTGGAAGCTATACACTTGAAACTTTAGATGTATGCTCTCGGTTAATCATCATTTCTAACCTGATCAAGTCCACAGTTGGACATAGACTGTCCCGATGGGTAGGCTTTTCGCATCAACTATGCCTGCTGCCCGTGCCTAGACAGACCGTGAGTGCCATACTGCGATTTACTTACGCCGGGCTAAGGCACCTCTTACGATACCTTCGTATCTCTGCATGATGTTGGGGAATGATTTTTTTCGCCCCAATGCTAATACGCTTACGTTACGTTTATTGATTTTTGTAAATTCTAGATCTGAAGGGATAAAACAGCCATTTGTGAGTTCTGTTACATACTTGTATTTTATGGTGTTATCTAAAATTACATATGTTTCTATTTGTCTATAATTTATGTGGTATATTCCAGGAATATTACACACAGTTTATATACATATATATAAATTTTTATGTGTAAATACATATACACTTTTTTTATAATTGAAGCGACTAACAAAACAGTGTTGTACGATAACTTTATATAATACATGTACCTCTTTTGAAAACAAATAAACTCGTAACCCTATTATCATTACCACCTCCATCCATCATCATCATTGACAAGTCTTTTATAATACCGCTGCTGGGCGCGTACCTCTCAGCATGCAAGCAAGGGGTTAACTCCGTGGTATGTGACAGCGGTCTCAAAGGCGGATCGGCGATCATCATACGCCAAAGAGAACATTACGGCAAACACTAAGATGTGCCAGGTTTCCTCACCATGTTTTCCTTCATTGTTACAGAAAATGTTAATCTTAAAAAGTTATAAAATTGCCTATCTTACTGACCTGACACGAGGAATAGTTTTTGTGACAGATAGATAGTAAATGTATAGATAAGAAAAGGGAAAAACTAGGATTAGATAAAGCTATTGGGTAATAAGCGCCCGGCAACCACACAAGTGCTGTGAGCCAAGTACAATTTTAAAGACGTACTCGTAATATTAAACTGATGTAAGACGTAACTTGGCGTTTTCAAAGATACTCCCTAGTCGAAAGAAATTATTGGATTTTTCTATCTTGAAATTGCCAATAGTTAGCACGGAGTTCCGATTTGTGCCCGGTGTAGAACAATAGGGTCACCCTCTGATTAAATGGGACAACATAATTAAACGCAAGGTACACAACGTGGGAAGTGTTCTACACTCCTCAGACTACCAATTTGTGCAAATACATGCATGATTTTATGTATCTATGTTTCCTCTACAGTTGACTTTTTTAATATGTAATATTGAAAGGACGTGAAAGCGTTTCTGTCCACGTTAAGCGCAGAATATAATAGCAATAGCGGTGCAGAGCCGATAAGTATGTATGTAAATATATGTATACAGATACGGATGTTTAAATCAAGCAGCGGCAATGATTTGCCCATAAATATGGAGATCTTAATGGTTGGCATGGTCTAATAAAATTCTTTTTGAATTTTATAAAAGAGACGGTTGGAAGCGTCGTCGATAAATATGGAGATCTTAATGGTTGGCACAGTCTAATGAAGTTCCATTTGAATTTTATAAAATAAGCGAATAAAAACATCGCCGACAAATACGGAAATCTTAATGGTGAGCATGGTCTCCTGAAATACTTTTGCGAGTCTCAAATACAAGGCCGTGCACGCGAAAAAAGGGTCAAGTTCGGTACCATTAAATCGAGTAGGTACGTCTGGTTCGCCAATTTAAGTGTTGCGAGCTGAATTTATGACGTTCTCTGTTGGAACTCCCTCGAGCGCTATACAGAATTCTTAGTGACATTGGCAAAAATCGATTTCCTATTAATTTAGTGCTTAATGTACTTACTACACTGACAGATATAATAAAGGATGAATTAAGTTGCATCTCCACAGGTTGACTGGTTCCATCTCCACAGGTTGACTCCAAAGAGACGAATTTAGGTCTTTGAAATAAGAAAGTGAGCGAAATTATCATACAAATCTATTTTTCAACCTTATCACTATTCGGCTTATTTCATTTTAGAATTGTAAAAGTCTTTTTGGAACCTGTGCTAGTTTTATTAATATTGAAATAACAACACGCAATACGTAAACCACTATGAAATGGGGGGTAATCCCATTGCCAGAAACCGGGAAATAATATTGTAATAATGAAAAATTACGCTTTTTAGTTATCTATCTCATATCATGTAATAGATGGGGAAAGGACTAGATACAAAAGTTGTCGTCACTTCCTGACAAACCGTGTGTATTGTCGAAAGTCAGGCTGATTATACAAATATTACTTATAATCTGTACCGTTGTAAAAAAAAATAAGCTCGGTAGTAAAGAAAAAGAATAAAGACACAAACAGGAACAATTTGCAAATTCATTATGAAGCATTCAGTAATATCTCGAGTACAATTCAACCGACACTAGTACAATATAAACTTTAGTACAGTACAACACGGTACATTTTACGTTTGTTTACCAAAAGTCGCCTTAATGAACTTGACCACTGCGTTCTTACCTTCACGTTAATATTATACAGGGTGTTGTCATAATTATGTACGTGATCATTTACATATTTGTAATTAATGGTAGGAAATCTGCGGCGCGATCCGTGACTAATGTTCCTCAACTACGCGACGTTGCGTCTTAACTGAGAACATCTTTTTTCGCAATCAGAGGACCTCCCCCTTACCGCACGTCAAGAAATGGGAAAGATAATAATAGAGAAATGCATCCTATCACTTTTCTTTTTGGAAGCGTGAACTATTCATTAACACATTGATGTCTTTCCGTGGTTCTTCTATGTTTATCATTATCTTCATACACACACGCTGATATCCTAGGACTGGTGAATGCCAAATATCTCTAATATTATTAAGTATAAATACCAGTAGCTCTGTAAGGGACCTGGCGTGAAGATATGTATGTATGTAAATAGTTAAATAGTTTAAGATGAATATTAAGAATTTCCACTGGCCACGATCTTGATAAACATTTTTCGTTGGCTTTTACTTTCGTCAGACACATTATAGATTCGTATTCATAAAAGATACTCTTGACCTGGATTTCTTTTAGGATGTTCTCGATTTGATTGTAATGCGTAGAGTTATATATCCCTCTTTCAATTTTACTATTCGTATTAGCCTTAAAAAACTGTTTCCTACATCAGCAGGCATATTTCTATATATGCGAATCACATTTCATTGTAGATAACAAATATACGCATGGTCGCATGGATAATCAGAAGCTGTTGTTGCTGAAAGTGATCCTTTCTATCGGTAAATATCAGGGGAAAGTAAGACCCTCAACGAAGCTCGAAGGTTTCCCAGTTAGCTGGCCGACTGCAATCGATGCAACGAAAACAACGGTTTCAATAGAGCTTATTTATCAAACAGACGGTAATAGCCGTGAGGGCGTACACGTCATCATTATCAATGTGGCTGCGGTAATGAACACAAAATATAAGGTAGTATCGGACGCGATGATTGCGCACAAAAATCTTCCTTAACCGCTTGGATTGAAAGCACATATTTATTTGTAAATCGAAAAAGAATAATGACCATTAAAAAGATGTGCTTGTTACTGTGTGTTAAACTGAATCCGATCGATATAATAAAAGCTGTTGTATAACAGTGCAGATAAACAAACATAACCGTGAGGTAACAAAACAATCGTACACATGTGATTATTCAAGATCGAATATCTTCGACCGCAGCGATTTCCACCACAGTTCGCCACCGCACCTATTGAAATCATTTAAGCAATAAAATACGCCCATTTGAGGGCTTGAAGGTTAAGTTCTACGTAACAGGCGTAAATTTGCGATGAACTAGCGCGCTGGAGAATATTGTGAGTCTTTGTATAAATGCCTTGTTTTATACTAATAGAATGAATGTATTGTTAAGAACGTTCTAGAGTGAAGAAAATATTCGACTTTAGCTTTATAGTTAAACGCGTAATGAAAGATACTAGCGAACCGTCTAATTATGATTTCATGTAAACATATACAGTGAATGGTTACACAAAGGTATACTTGTACTTTTCTGCTATAACTTCAGAGTTATCTGATAAATTTTATAGGAAAGTTCATGTCATATCGTACAACATGTACATTTCTTTTCTTGTATGCAGCGTAATTCAATCTGAATTAATATTTGTCATACAGTGCCAATAACATCAACATATTTATTAATAATAATATTTATACTCACCATTAATGTCATGATAAAACTTATTAATTCTTATCTACTTTACAGTAAGTCCAAAAGCTAACCCACTTCTTCTACATCTTAAATAAATAAAATTTGTGACAAATTTCATGCTTAGGAAAAAAATCTTTCAAACGGTGTTAATAAATCCTCAAGGAATGAACAACGAAAAGTGTATTGTAACACAAAATAATTGTATATACATACATATGTACTTTCGCACGCTAAAATTATACGTTCGACGCCCACAGTCGCCTGCGTTGAAAGCGGAGACGCTAGGAAGTAATTCCACAAATAAAACGATTGATGAGATAATAAACGTCATACAAATAATATGCCTGCACTACCCATTGACTGGCGACTATAAATAGAAAAGAATTATGCATTGATACCTTAGATGGAAGATATGCCAATGATGAAAATGAAAGAAGGGCAATCTCTAAGGCCTATTCCGGTGTAAATTAATGAAAAATGAGGATAGCGCAATACAGCAAGACTAGAACACAGAAAACGAGTGTGCAAGTAACCGTTTCGGTTAGAGAAGACAGTCATATTATCGTTTCAATCCACGCTAATTAGTTGAGTATTTAAGTTTTAATTTTTTTTTGCCCCCTCCAATATCGAGCGTTTATGAATAATGAGACCGGACTGTGTATAATGAAACACTAACGGACAATTAAGCGTTGTAATTAATGTAAAGAATTTACAAAATCTTTTTCGCCTTGCGTTCTATAAAACAACATTAAACAAGACACCTCTCATTTAGCAGTGTTTTAAAATAATGATGCATAAAAGATTTGGTGATTAAAATCTACGTAAGAAACTATTATTGAATCTAGTGATTGTTATGAGTTGTGTACACATGATACAGACGAAAAATGCGATTTTGATTTTGGCTTATCACACAAAAACTAACCAAGGGATATTACCGAAATTTCACATTGTAATGAAAATACCTACGCTAACTTACAGTCAGGAGTAAAATGTACGATACTTTTTATATCGAAAATATACTGTATCTTTCTCAATATACTGTATCTTGATTAATACTTTATACTGTGCTCAATAATAACTTTTCTATTTCGGAAAAATTGGCTTATAATGACGGGATGTCAGTTTAATTGTAAACCATATACCGATTGAAAGAAGTTGTT
Source organism: Mimoniades nurscia nurscia (assembly GCA_018246595.1). Taxonomy (NCBI): domain Eukaryota; kingdom Metazoa; phylum Arthropoda; class Insecta; order Lepidoptera; family Hesperiidae; genus Mimoniades; species Mimoniades nurscia. Next base: position 2,608 of record DWFO01003316.1, on the reverse strand, counting down.
GATTATTATTACTATTTACATATAAAGTAAGAGGAATCGCTTATGAACTATGAAATTATAATAATAATCTCAATTAAAAGAATACATAAATATAGTCAATACTCTTATGTATAGGTACATAAGCTCAGCGGGAGCGGATAAATCATTAGGATGTACAAGGATATTGTATTGAAGTAATAAAACAATTCACAAAATGTCAAACGTATTTGTTCAGGATACATGACAATGTACTCCCAGAAGAGTTAATAAGTAAATAAATAACGAAACGAAAGTCTTTAAGCAAATTTCACAAGTACCCCACACGAGTGTTATTGAATTAGACTATGAAATTTTGATACAAGAAACTTGTGTTCCATTGTCTTGGAACTTTGGTAATTTTACGCTAATAATTTCTCGTCATCATCACGCTAGACCATCTCAGTCAACGTAGGCCTTCTCATTGTAGGGGGTTTCTCTTGTTGGGGACAAAAGAAACTCCCTACGGCATATGAATTGAGGATCGATGCTTTTAAAATATAAGAATTATGTAATTTAAAATTAGCATTTAAGTGAATTCACGCGTATAGATCCTTTTAACAATGAACGAACCTACAACTTTAAATAAATACCAGTACAGGTCTATTTCCATGTATCATTTTGGTAGTTCGAAATCCACGTCGAAACTTTTATTTTACAATGTTAGCTGTAAAACCTGTACCGGTCGTATTACTTTCTGATTTTCGAGCTCAATTAGGATATCTATTTCGAGGACTCGAGTGTGACACAGGTATCAAAATTCATATTTCTATGGAGTGAGCTAGTTGGCCTGGATCCAGGCATCAGGTTATTGACATGAACGTGTAGGTTTTGGGTAGCCGCCAGGGACGCTTACAGCACATACTGAATATCATTTCTCACATCGGCAACAGCATGTCCAGAGCTTCGAAGCAGCATGACGTGAACGCATTGAGATATGTCAGATTTTTTAAAGATAGCATTAATGTCTTACAAGAGCGCAGACAGTTGCACGACTCACAACATAGTAAAAATAAAAGTTAGTTGGCTACTGAGCGATCACGAAAATCCGATTATAGAAAATTACTGGCCATTTATGCTGATTAAATGTTTTGAAAATAAAAAAAGAAACTATAATGTAGAACAAAAAAGTACTACAAAATGAAATATTCATCATATTCCTCATATTTCATTCACCACCGAATATTACAATTACTCAATTTTTTATTAATGGGGACCTAGAAGTAGTACCCAGAGTACCACGAAATATTGCGTAAGTAAAGACTTCTTTTATCTCATTCATATACAATATGTACGTAGATATATAAGACGAATTGATAAGTGCTACTAACTAAATGATACAAGTATTCTACTCGAGGCAGCCCGCATGGCGCAACACGCAAATAACTAGACATAATCGTGATACAAAAATGTGCTTTGGGTTCATGCCAACTGTATTATGTTTTAGCAGTTTTCACATTCGTATTGCATTCACCGAGTTCGATTTGGACGCACGACAGATTCACTATTTGTGTGATCACCACGGTTATTATAAAATTATTCATATACAGATTTTCCATATAGTAATAAGCATGTGTATAAACAGGTTATAATATTGCAGAACCAAGTCATCTGATGCCAAGTTGGGCAGAGTCTGTGCTGTGGTTACTGTAAGACTTATAATCATACATTCTTGGATGCGTCTATACATACTTAAAGAGACAATTTCCTTTAAAATTAGACAACAAATATTTACGATCATGGCAAAAATATTTTTCCGGGGTGGAGGCTTGAACAGACTATGTTTATTTCAGCAATTAATGTCTTTTATTATCTGAACCCACGGACACATGAACTGTTCACAATTGATATTTGACCCATACACATCTCATATTTAGATATCATTAGATATAGTCACCGTACTGTTCGGGAACATTCTACAATTTGTAGATAAAAATGTTTTGAAACTTATCGTATTAATTATGGTCGGGATTTATGATTAAGCACATAATACATATTTTAAGGCCTGATACAATATTGAATGGATAACCCTAAGAGCTATTGTGATTATAAATTGTTTATTTCAAATGTAATGGTCTGATGGAACTGAAATATCGGTAATAATATTATTATTGTTGTCATAACGTAATAAAAATAATATTATTGTTAGCATAGCGTCATTCTAGAAGGATGGCATAAATAATCGAGTGCCAAATACCTCTATCCTTACAAATTTGTTTTTTTACGTTAAACAACCCTCTCGCCATTCCTGGGACGCCTGTCCTTAGATTTAATTTGTTCACCAACAGCCAGTTCTTATAGGTCTTAACAGTCTCTTTCATATTCTTAGTTCACAAGATATTTTTTTGCAGACCACAAAATATCACACAGCATACTGCGGTAGGGTTAATATATTTTATTCGTCAAAGGAATATAATATTCACTTTAGAGAAACATTAGGTACATTTATAGCTATTTCTTATTAAACACAAACAGGTGCACAATGTACTAGTTGTTTAAGACACACACACACGCGCACGTACGCACGCACGCACACGCACACGCACACACACACACACACACACACACACACACACACACACACACACACACA
>DWFO01003315.1:0-12459 GCA_018246595.1 Mimoniades nurscia nurscia | reverse complement strand
AAAATCAACCACAAAATCCTCTCTTTCCCCCCCCCACGATTTCCCCCCCCCCCCCCCCCCCCGCGCCAAATCTAGATCCGCCCTTGCGTCTATTTCTACATTCTCGTAATAAATTAAATCATAATTATCACATCAGCCTATATCTACCCTATGCCGGGACACAGGATATCGTAAGAGGCGACTAAACCCATCGCTCGCAGATTGCGGTTTGGTTTGCTACTTAGACACAGCTAAATATCCTGGCCGCCTATGGGCATCAGCGCAAGCGATGTGAGAAGTTGTGCTCTGTGACTTTCAATTTCAACACGCACGCGGTGCTGGGGATTATGAGTAGGTCTAACAGTGAACTACAATAGGCTGGTGATGATGAAATATAATATTTCAGCAGGTTTAATCTTACGCAAGATAAATCTAAATTAACGTTACTTGCAAGGGGCCATTCGTTAGTTAGGTAAGGGTTCAGAGAGTTAGGGTAACTTAGAAAAATCTCTTCTTACACTTACTTTTTGGACATTTTATTGCCTATTCGGTATTTTATATTAGAAATCGCGCGGTCCAGTGGTTTGGCAGGAATCATATTTCATTTACGTCTAAAAAACGGTAAAAACGTATTAGGATGAGCTGTTTTTTAATTGTTTTACAAAGAATGGTATTCCAAGGATTAAATATTTATCTAATAATAGTAATAGTAACCTGTAGTTAATAGCAATAAAATAATAATATAACTTATTTGTTGAAAAAAACAACTTTGATTTATGTGAAACTGGGAGTTTTAGGGTAACTGAGCCTTTTCTAACAATACTTTAATATTTGTAAATATGAAATGAAATCTTACGTTAGATTAGAGTGAAGGGGTTTGAAAAATCTTACGAATCCTTACATGGGGGAGGGGGCGAGGGTCAAAAATTGAAAAATCATCCTTACGTACTGCATGAATGCCCCCTAAAACTATTAGGTATATGTACAAGGTTTAGTGTCGTTTTTTTAATTATTGATTGACTAACGTAAGCAATTGCTATTTACTTTTGTAATTTATTTAATATGTATTTTAAACGGTAGCTCAATTTTGACAAGACCGTATAAATGAATATGTTCAGGATTATTCGTTTGAATGAACCGCCATCGAATCATTATCCGCCATCTTGTTGTTTTTTATTATCTTCAACTTCTAATTTATCCCGTTTCCACATAAATCTCATTACAGTAATTCATAACATTGTTATAATTTATAATGTTTTTATTATTGAGTATAGTTAATTATGTACAATATATTATAATATAGATATTTTTAGTATTTATGTTTTGGTGCAAAAATAGTCATTAAACTGACAGCTAACAACAGAGACGTGTGTGGAACGGAACGTCAGAATTTAAAATGAACGCCAAACAAACGGTTGATGTTGATGTTTGATGTAGTATTTAAGTTTTGTGAAGTTATAATTTCTGATTTTCTTCAACTTATTTTTCCTATCTACAATAATTTTGTGTTTAACAATGTTTGACACATTTGCTAGTTGCATTAATTGGCGCTGACTCTTGATTTTCAAATAGGTAATCGAAATTTATTACATATTTTCCAACTTATGATTAGGAGACACAAATATGGAATTACTGATATTAATTTGGTTTTTATTTCCATTATACATGGCATAGTATTCATGAATCTACACCAACAGTAGAAAAGACTAAAACGTAACAAACACGATATGTTATATCTCAAGTTTGTTATCACGTAGTACTTTTGATCGGGTTGACTACCAGTAATTAATTTATTAATACCTGATATTAATTTCTAGGTAATCGTTGATAATGTCGTCGTCACGAATACCATCCCCCGCTCGCTCCCAAGGGGTTAAATCAACGCCTCGTCGGTATAAGTCACGGGCATCACGGAGTGTGGGCTCTCCGGCGCGTTCCAACAATTCACTTAAACTTAGTGCCGTCATACAAATGGAGATGGACTCATTTGTACTTTCACCGATGCCGACGCGTAGTTCAGTTTTGACAGATACTACAGACATAGATATGCCAAGACGTAAGTAATCAAGCTTCATACAGTTTTAATGAACACAGTTACTCTACTAAACCTCTCTCAAAAGTGAGTTTCGAGGCCTTGGAGTCCATCATCACAATCTAACACTTGTAAAGTCAGCTGTTTTTAATTCTAACAGTTGAATTAAATAACAATGATTACAATATATGTTATGAAGTTCCCAGGTTTAAGTGACACTGTATGTATTACAGCTAATAAACAATTTCAGTCTCAACTATTGCAGTGTCTCTTTTTAAATTTGCTTATTGCATATGTAGATCTGAAATTTGAACTCATTACACTGTTATTAATAAGGAAGTCCATGTTTAACAGTGGATGGAAACAGGTTAATAATAAACATGACATGTGCATCATTGTCATAATACTAAATCGGAATCAGAAATATTATATAAATGGAAAATAAATATTTTTTTATGGCAGTTCAATGTCAAACTGCTGTGCTAAATGTTTTTCTACTTGATTTTCTCTGTACAGTATACTACAGTTTATTTTGTAGTCTTTAATATGGTAAAGGTCACACATAGAATAGCATTAATATTCCTGATATGTTGCTGTAATATACAAAACAAATACATATATAACATTACTTTAAAAAAAAATGAAATTTTTTGTTTGTCAATTGCATTGAAATCAATTGCACTGATAGACTAGTGGTTTGAAATTCGATCTCTCACTCCGGGAGACCGGGATCAAATCCTAGCGTGCACCTGTTAAAAATATGTGTTTTAAGTTTAAATATCACTTGCCATAATGGTGAAGGAAAACATCATGAGGAAACCTGCACATCATAGAGTTCATAAAAAAAATATTGTTCTCTAAGACATGTGAAGTCTGCCAACCAGCACTTGGTCAGTGTGGCAGCCTATGGCCTTGCCCCTACTATTCTGAGAGAACACCCATGTTCCAATAGTGGAACGATAAAAGGATTGATAGAAATTGCTTTGAAATATGTCACATTACATTTTCAATAATGAACTTGTTTGCAAAACATTTGAAAATAATCTACACCTACTTGATTTATTACTGACAATAAATTGTTTTTATAGTATTCCTATTGAGCTATGGTGCTTGCATAATATGTTTGTAAAGAAGTAAATAAAATTCTTTTGTTGTTGAATAAATTATAGCTTTAGAGAGTGTATCATAAATGCCAAGTGGGTATATATTATTAAGCTTTACCTTAATGTCTTGTGTATTCAATTGTGAGTTATAAGTAGAATTATATTCCAGTGTATTTATAGGTAAAAGTTGGTGGCGAAGATTGGATGAAAACCCTAAAGATATCATGGAAGTGATCAGCACCAAAGAACCAGTTGAAATGAATGATGCAATTGAAGAATATATTGCAGTTGATGTTCTGAGGTTAGTTTTACTGTATTATGTTGTATATGTGTGAGTACTGTTAGATTTCTGAAAAGTGTACATAATAATATTTTATGCATATGATTTTTCAGTGATAAAATTCACAAAACAGTCTCTCCACATTGTAAAACTGGCATGTAAGCAATTTAGAGCAAATTTGGCACAGGGATCACTAGACTACTATGTATGAAGTAAAAACCCTTGACAACTCATGTATCAAAACACTTCATCAATAATTAATGAAGCTTTAAAATTTGACTATTTTATTTTTGACTGCCTCATTGGTCATGATAGTTGCAATTTAGCAACCTACTTCTGTGTATTACTTTAAATATTCTGTGGATATCACCAACTGTAACATGTAGATAATCTGATGATCCATCTGTGGTTATTTACAAACTTTAATATATGTTTTTACAGTCAAGAAAAGAAAAACTACTCCTTACAGCTGCCAGATAGCAGTGATGGTGAATCAATCAGTAGCATTGTTGTACCTCAGCGAAAACTGTTCACACAAAAAGAAAGTCAACCGCAAACTAAATTTGGCCAAGTAATTGACACTCGTGAATCATTAGCGAAGCTGCATAAATCCCAAGTTGTTAATGAAACAGCCCTAAATATTGGCCCTAAAATTCTTTTTAATAAGGGTCCACAAAAAAAAAGCAAATCTATTTTCCCTACAACTCTACTCCATAGTTCTGCGAATAAAACAATAGAAAACAAACAAAAACAATTATCTGCCAATAAGAAAAAGGACCAAGTCAAAAGTTTGTTTAAAAATCAGCCTGGTACAAAACGTAAGAACATGTTTTCTGAATTTATTGTATCAGACAGTGAAGATGAAATCCCTGAAATTCAGTTAAAAGTGTTTGGATTCCAAAACAATATAGAAAATAGACATGCAGCCAATAGAAATGAGCCTATTTGCCGCGAACCATCACCGTCAAGTGTAACCGACATTGAAATGGATGATTGGAGACTCTTACCATCATCAACAATGGTTGAACATCAATTGGAAGATGGGTTACGAACCACACCTATCAAAAGGGCGAGATTAATTAAAATATCAGAACCGTTAGAACCTAATGATACTATGGCAAATAAATCTAAAAAGCTTAATACAAATATGTCAACCAATTCTAAAAATACATCAAAAAATTCTTCCAAACATACAAAAATGAATGCCAATTATTTTAATTCTCTAGTGACTGACGAAGAACCTAATGCTTCAAATAATCAAATCCAAAACAAAAGTTCGTTTGTAAAAAGACTGGATACAAGTGGATCGAAGAATAGCAGCAAACACACATTGAGAACCGAACATAAATCACATTGTAAAGAAAGTGTAGATAACAAATCTAATCAAAATAAATCTTTAAAAGCAACATCAAAAATAGACCAAGTGCTACAAAGTGATGATGATGAAGACTTTACTTTAGAATATGAAAATGATGATGAACATGAACCAGTGGAAAAAAATAACGAAACCCAAATTACTACGGAAATCAATATTAAAAATATGCAACAGAAGTTAAAAGCTACTGGGAACAGCATTTCTAAAAATATTAGTGTATCAAAGCAGTTACATAATACTTCAAAATCGGAAAAAAGCATACAGCAAGAACATCAACAAAGGAATGAAGAAAGTAACCAAGAGAAAAATGTTTGTAGTGAACAAAATGATTTTGTTGCTGTAGGTAACAGAAACAATTTGGACTTAATTAGACAGAGCACAGATCTGCCCCAAATTATAAATAAAATATACCAGAATAATACCGATATTGTCACTTCTGAAAGGAAACAAAGTCAGTCATATGACTTTGAAAATAATGACATTAAATGTGGGAAAATATTAAGTGCAGATCAAGTCGCAGCAGAAAATGTTGAACATATAGAAAATGATTCAGTGGGTATAGAAGTTAACAATATGGAAGTAGACAATCAAGATAAAGGATACAATAATCGATCTGATATTGAAAAAAAAAATACTGAAGATTACAATGAACAAAAAAATCATGAAGAAGCAATGAAATCTCATAAAATTGAACATGGCGATGAAAATGCAAAACAAAGATTAGACGAAGCAGTTGAAGACGAAAAAGACAATAGCAAAGATATACATGGCAAAGAGAATGACCACATCAATAGCAGTAATGTGATACAGAAAACTGCGAACGAAGAAGTAAATACTGATGAGCTAAACTGTAATCAAGAGCAGGTCCAAGATTACGTTGAAGATAAATTAAAACGAGGCTGTGATAAAGAAACGCAGAACAGTAATCAAAGGGCCAGCCACGAAAATCACGAAGGGAAGTTGAAAAAAGATGGGCAAGATGAAAATGAGGTTCAAGACAATAACAAGAAAATTATACATGCTAGTGAACAAAATATTAGCCAGAGCCAGGATGAAGAGGATGAAATGGAATCAGAAAACGAAGAAGAAATTGAAATGGATAATGAAGACGAAATTGAAATTTATAACGAAAACGAAACTGATATGCATAGCGATGACGATGTGGACGAAGATAATGGAGAAGAGGTCGAAATTGATGACCGAGGAGATGATGTGGACGAAGAAGATAACGAAAAAATAGATAATGAAGAATCACAAGACGAGTGTTCAAATATTGATACAGAACAAAATGAAAGTCAAGATAAAATCAATAGTACAAACGTAAGCAATGAGAGCGAAGATCAGGATGGTGATGATGACAGCCGGGATCAATCGGGCTTAAAAGATCCTGAAGAACATGCTGAAATAAACGCAACGCACAATACAACCACTCGGCATAGTAAAAAACAAGAACTAAAAATTACATCACCGGAAGCCATTTTACACGACAAGACAAAGCAAATAGAGTCATTTACGGTGGAAGGCCGTAACACAAGTGTATGGAAAAACAAAAGTATAACTAGGAACCTCAATATTAGACAAAGCCTTGCACCTATTAAGGATAGCATAGGTCTTACAGATGGTACTAGAGATTCTAGCGCAGAAGGCTCGGGGTGGGATTCTCATAGAACAACAAGAATAACGCTACGCAAAACTTTCGGCAAAGATTTCACACCAAGGAAGTCGTTAAGAACATTAGTAATGGAGAAGTCGGCAAAGCGACAGACAAATTTTAATGATGGAAATGTGGACATCAGTAAGTTACCTCAAGCAAATTCAACGAAATTGCCTGAAGCTGAAACCTTCTGCATGGATGAGGCTGATAATATACAGGCAACGGAGGAATCAGATCACGAAGTATCAAGAACAACACGCCAAACAACACTAGAAACATATCTGCAAAAAATTAAAAATCAAAATATTGAAAGAAAAAAACAATTGGTAAGTTTTTATTCTTTGATTTTTTTCTTTAGAATATAATGTTCATGATTTAAGAAATATGAAACAAATTTTTAATAACATTTTAGGAGATTGAAATTAGAAACTCCTTGAAAGCTCCAAAGAGAGACATGCTCAATCCATTCAAAGTTCCCGCAGTACCAAAGCTACGTCGCTCTAAGATTCAACCCGTTAAGGAGAAAACTAAACCTATAAAATCGTCCGTTATTCCTCTGGACATGTTGCCAGCTGAAATATTAGAGGATATGAAGTACAAACCGCCAAAGCGGTACCAACCGCCCAATGCGTCGTGGATCACCAAGAGATTATACGCTTTTTTAGAAACAAAATTGGAGCCAAAGTAAGTGTTCCTACTTACAACGACACCTATATTGTTTAATTTTTATTAACACAGATCTCCTTTCAAAAATGCAGTATTAACAACACCACAATCATCCTGTGTTTACATTTTTTCTTTAATTATAATTGTTGTAAATTTTTCGGTAATCTTTCTACGTCATTTCTGAAACGGCTTTTACGAATACGATTGATATCCATCCACAAAAACTAACAAACTAAACTTTTCAATGTGAGTAATAAAATTATTGAACACGTTAAGTAATCCTTCGAGAACTTATAAAGAATTGTTTTAATTTGAGATTTAATTTTAATTTGAGAGAGAGAACTATTGATATTAATATCCCCACCGATCTCAACACCTATGCATTTATGAACTACGCAGATTTAAGTTAACAATTGGGCTCAATGTATTCTATCAATTGAATTTTACTACATTATTAGCACTTTAGCACCATACGCTCCAAACAGTAGTGAAACAGTGCCTTCATTTTCAGATACGACTACAGAGCTCGCGTGCGAGCTGAAAAGCTAGTAGAGTCGCTATATCAGTTCACGAAGGACATCCGGCGGCAGCGCCGCGCGCCGCCCGCCGCCGTGCGCGCGCTGCAGCTGGACATGGCGCGCCTCGGCCTCGTGCGCACGCACTTCGAGTTCTACGAGTTCTTCCACGAGTTCATGCCGCGCGAGGTCAGGCTTAAGGTATGCTCTCGTTTCGTTACATTCTAAGTGAAATGCAACGAAAGTCAACTAATCTCAACCATGTACACAACCCTTGGCTCAACATTCGGGGTCACGGGACAGGTCAAACAGGTCTGCAATCTATTTTATAATAATATCGGTAAATTGTTACAGGTGGTCCCGGATCTCTTGAACGAAATATCATTGCCAAAGCATGGGGTGTTCACTGATATACGATAACGTCAAATGTCGTGGTTACGTTAATAGTTGTGTATTTTAATGTTTGAGTAATGATCAAATATGTATATGTATGTACCTTTATAGTCGACGAACGACCCGCCTCTACTTCAGACGAGTAGTAAAGCATATTCAGTTGTTTACGGTATAATAAAAATAAAATATGTTCCTTTTTTTTGTTTACGGGCGGGAAACTTTCAAAAGGTAAGGTGTTGTGGGAGAGATAACGGGTTATGTGGGACTATTAATCCACTCAAACCCCCTCTGTGACCTTCTTCGGCGCTAATAGGACTCCGGAATCTCTAACGGAACGCACCGGTGCCCTCCTACGCACCCGACACTCGGAAGAGGCCTGGTTCCTTATCCCATGTCTTCTGATTCTCAAATAATAGCCAAGCCTAAAGCTCACCGCTCACATCATAGATTTTTATAAATTACAAAAATGATATTTGTGTGAATTTTGTTTTGTTGCTTTAAAAGTGGAATAATGTGTTCTAATAAATGAAGTTTGATCTTGGTATTTCTTTGTTTTTATTCTTCTCGAACCTATAAGTACTTGGGCATAACGTATTCCCATTTATGTTAAGTTTAAATTATAAAATTGTTGGTGTTGACTGCTGCAAGCTACATTTATATATTTCATTAATTACTAAATGAACATTTTTCTCTAATTTATTTCGTATTCTTCCCACTACAATTTCGTACATAATTCCTCTATAACATAATTCTTTAAGGAATGAAATTCGACCTTATTAATCCAAGCCCGCACAGTTGTAAAATGCGGAATAAATTTCCTTCAGTATTTCGGAAGCGCTGACATATGACGTAGGACGCCGTAAAAAGTCCTTTAAAACTTGACATATTGGCAACTCCTCTGGCGTTACTTACATTCATTAACAACGGTAAACTCCGTCCCTGTAGCACCTTTGCCCATTTCTCTCATTACATAGAAAAAAACTATGAACGATTTGAAACACATTCTGTACCTGTAACTGTATTGAAATACTAGAAATTTGAAAAAATAAACGAGTTTCCATAAATAAAGCAAACTGTAAATTCTAGCGCTTGTTTATTTCGAAAATAGTAGGATACAAATGTACATCTATGTTAACATATATCAGAGCACCATACACATACATAAAATTATATTGGGATTATAGGTACAGTACAGGCTGTGGGACAAAATATATCTGGTCCACATTGGACCATCATGCTATGACACTATTCTTGGATTATAATTTTGATTGTAGAATTTTCTAACAGTTGCAGATGATTGAGAACTAGTCCCCTCACACAAACTACTCGCTAATTTATAGCTATTTCACTACAGATGTTTGTCAATTTGGTAATTAACAGTAGAAAATCATTCCAATAGTCATCACTTTCTCTACGTACGTAATTAATGCAGTAAGTGCAAAATATTTCTGAAATGCAAAGCGTACTCATTAGAACGGTTTACAATGAGGAGATTATAAATGTTATTAATATAACTAAAATAATCAAGTTAACGAGTAATTGTTACGAATTATTACGAAAATACAAATGACAACATTTTTAAAACACAAATACATACACCACTTTCTTAGTATTCTTAGATTAGGGCAAAATTATATCAGTCATTCGTTTGACATAGAAGGGTTAATAAAATTTTTGACTAATTACAGAGTCTAAAAGAAATAAAAAAAATAATAAATGCTGTACAAGTCAAATAAGCACAAAACTAGTGTAAAATTATCTAATAAAAAAATAAACAACTTCTTATTGAAATTAATTAATATATAACATTGCTGTAATTATTTTTGAAATTATACTCGTAAAGCTATTCCGCTCGGTGTGTTATTTGTCACGCTGAACGGAATATCGAACTAATTAACATGGCTTTTATATTATATTAATACACAGATAATTATTTAAACGCTTTCTCCACCATAGCATAATCACTCAATTTCCTTTAAACCAAAACAAGTCATTACATAAATATTAAAAACACAACTCATTTACAAAAACATGCTTGTATAACAAGCAATAAATTAAACGGCCGTTTTGTGTTACGTTACCTATGTATTTAGCTTGTTCGTTTCGCAAAAGAACAAAGCTACGTCAGTATATTCTTAAGCAAAAAGCAAAGCCAAGAGGATATTTTTATTATAATCTCAATTCGTTCAAATGAATGAAGTATGCTGAATTTTTCGTTCATTCAAATAAAAATGAATTGTCCATTTATTCCAATAATGGTGGCTACCTATGAATTCTATGAAATATATTTGCACACATCAAACATTAGAATAGATGCAATGTTGCCAATCACACGACACTAAACACGCTACGTTTAAATACAAAGGTACAAAATTTGGGTAAAAATCATTGGCACTACTAAGACACAATTTCGAGGGTATTAGGGTATCCGAGCTACAATTTTTTTTGTGTATAATTACTTTCAATACGCTAAAAAGTTTACAAGCGATAAGTTCAATACTAATTTACAGTAGGTAAATCTAAAAAAAAGTGTCGTGTATAATAAGGGACATAATATAAATTGCTTTCGGTTTGTAATAAAATTTCGTAAGAATTAGATAAAAAAAAAGAGGTATCACCTAGGTTTTTACTAAAGCTGAGAATGAAATACACTCAGTCTTCTAATACGCGTTTTATAATAATTTCTACGATAGTAAAGATGATCAAAATTCGGCTTTAAATACTTTATAATTAGTAACAAGTCCACTCCAAGGATTTGTAAGTAGCGGTACTTAAATTGTGACAGATTGAATATTTAAGTGACAAAGGACTTGTGACTGAAAATCACTTCTACAAAAGTGCAAGACTTTGCTGGTCAATACACATAACGATAATAACAATAACCTTGTTATTTTTTTTAATCGTGCAGTATTCCTTACCCGCTTAAATGTTAATACGGAGTAGGAATACATTTCTAAACACTCAACAGCCAGATGACAACACTATCAAACACTGCTATCATTTATTGTACACTTACCATAAAGCGGCCCACCAGCCTCTGCCAGATTCAATTTATAAAGAAAAGAGTTAAATTTTTTACACATGGATAAAACAAATCGTTAAAACACAGTAGTGTGTTTACACACCATGGGGCATATGTTTGTTATGATTACTGTAATAACTTAAATTTATATCTAAATTTCATTCAATTTAATGTCTTCCCTGCTACAAAATCAATTCAATCTATCGATCCAATTTCAGTTTAAATCATAGCCCAAAAGATTTAAACATTACAATTTTATTATGGGTTTCCTTCAAACAATTCATCAACTCTAGAATTAAAATTGAAACAGTAACAACCTCATGGTATGGCCACTAACTTTTTTGTGATAGAAAATAAAAGAATAATAAACTTAATAGGCAACAAGAACTCTAATACATACATAAATAATAACCAATTGCATGTACCTGGAAATGTTTCCAATGTAATAAATAATGTGATTTATACAAAAAAAAGCAAACTGAATGAGGTTGTAACTTTCACAGATTATGAAGCAATTTTCATATATTTTTTTCCTAGTTTCTTTAATATAAGTTCTAGGAATATAAACGAAACATCACGCCTTCAATCTCCGAAAAGGTAGGCAGAGCTGTGAGTATACTTTCATGTTTTGCCAGTTACATTTAGTTAGTAGGGAAGTACACGTCAATTTTTACTGAAATAAATGATTCCGTGTATACATAGATACTGCTACAACTATAGATACTGGATGAATATTTGTGAAACTGTTACAAGCACAACAATTTCTACAGAAAACTTGTACATAATGCATCAACTCAACAAAACTGTGTAATATTTAATTACAAAAGATAATAATAGTGTAGATCACACATTGATAATTGTAATCGATAGTAATGAAATGAGTGATTGCAATAACAGGAAATAACAGTAACATAACAGAATTTAAATCAATATTTTGTGATCACAATGTAATCAGGTATTACATTTAAAAAAACCTAATGTTAATGTGGAAGGAGTTAAATATCTTTCCTGTATTACCATTATTACCTGTTAATGATAGGAACGGAGAAATAAAATATTTCATCTCAATATAGTTGTAATCATTACCGAAAAAAAACGTAACTTTACGCCTGTAATCCCCGAAGAGGCAGGCAGAGGAATGCAGAACACTCCCACTTTTCATCAGTTACGATACTATTGCGCTATGTTCTCAGTTGTAAACATTACCAATCTATTTTAATAAGGATAGAGATATTTTAATAAGGATAGGATAGAGATAAAGAAGGATAAAACTCAATGTTTGACCCTGACAATCGAATTGTTAAATTTTAAATAATTTGTAATCAGATTTTTACAAAGGAAGACATTATATTTTAAAGGAATTCATCTATATATATAAAACAAAGTCGGGTTTGTTACAACACTTATAACTCGAGATCTGCTGGACCAATTTTCATGGTT
>DWFO01003314.1:0-12459 GCA_018246595.1 Mimoniades nurscia nurscia | reverse complement strand
AAGAAATGAAAAGCAAAAGTTATGTATCCTCATACAAAACAAACATATGATTACATGACGTTATTAGGTCACAAAAATGAAACGAACCCTAAGTTTCTTATAGACATCATTATGGATGGATTTAATTAAAATTAAATATTATATACACATAGATCAGAAATGGGGGTCTTGAATAAGTGTCAAGTGTCTAAGTCATCCCTGTATCGCCAAAGAAAATGTTTACACGATATTTTAAAATATTTTCTATTCCATCTAAATGACTACAAATGGAAGTTGTATTGTTAAATATTTTTCAACAATAGATAGGTACCAGCTGTTTTTTGCAAAATACCGTACAGTCACTATTTTTATCACTGTGGTGTACAGACATTGACTTCATGAACCACTCTTATGCTAAGTGCATTAGAGTCGTCCACTTAAATATATTGCATGTGTTCCGAAAAGGAAACAAGAAAATGTACTAATAAGTACATATACTGACTCACCGACCGTAACATTTCCGCTGCTAAATCCTGACCGATACTTAACACAGACTGACACGTACTCGGGTCCCCTTTCAATTTATATTTCGAACAGGAATTTTAATCCCAGTCGCATCTGCCAACGCAAACGATGAGGAATTCCACTAAAATACCAGACGGCTAAATTACTCACTGATCTACTCGTAGCTACGATTTCACTGAACTAATGTCATAGACATCATCCACGTTAGAAATGACAAGCACAATATTAAATTTATTTTCCTCGTTTATGAATCAATTAAATTGTTGCACTCGAAAATGGTTTTTTTCTGTGAGAGGAAAGTGGAACCATAATTCATCATAGTTTTCCGCTGTAGATTGATGATATGAGAAACGGTTTATACGAGTAGCTATAGTAAGATGTCTTACTTATTAACAAGCAATTTTTGCAATGTGTTCATGTTGCTTTTAATTTATTATATATTATTTAAGGTTTATTTACTATGAACTATACATAGAGGTTGAGAGTGCATGCATACAAACAGCTATATGTTATTATTTATAAATACCCGCATCATTTAATACAACAGGGATATTAAGCTACGAGCGCTTCTTGGAGCTCCGAATCTACCTTTAATAGATAGAAAAAGTACCTTTAGATATTTTACATAGAAAAAGTAGATAGAAAAGTACCTTTTATTTTTCAGATAAAATCTAATAAGTATTCTATTTCGTTCTTAGATCAGAAGAATAACGTTTCTGCATAAAAGCGATTTTCTTCTTGGCTATTCTATTAGATGGTGCCCTCTGTGGCAATGTTTAGTAAAAGGAAATTTTATGTGTATGTGCTAGTAGCAGTGTGCGGCACGACCGTTAAATATTCGGTCATTTAACGCCGATGTAGGATTAGAATTTAAAGCACTTAGCACCCACTGAAAGCTGTGCGGCAAAAAATATTTATTACAATGCCGCGTTACACAATACCTTGGTGGTAGCTCTGAACATCGACTATTAATAGAGTGAAATAAATTAGTAGTATATTTTATTATGTAAATAAAATATGTAGTGATTTAGTAATTGTATCTACATATTATAGAAGTAGCCATTAAAGTCAGCTGCCTGGATACAATAGCACAGGGTTTGTCTTGTTTGTGATCCGGTTACCGTGAAAGATTACCCTTAAATATTATTATTATTAACCGCTGTTTATATTACAATCTTACTACTAAACTACCCCTTTTCCGTTTAATTCCTGACTATTAATATCTCGTCATTCTGTAGTATTTAGTGATTCTTGCGCATTTCATAAACAACGAAAAGATACTTTTGTACTACAGTGGAGATAGCATGAAAACCTGTTTCTCAAGTCATACCGTTTTGAGCCGCTCGTGCTATTTTACTAAGGCATTTAAACATTTTTAAGCACTTACTTACCTTTAACGCAAATGTAAGATGGCTCGAAAAGATACCTTTACAAGCTCGGTGCACAGAGTAGTTATTCACAGTATGTTAAGTTTGTTTTATCAGTTCTTCAGTATAATATACACTTTGTTTCACATTTTATTGATGATCACAGATCTCTTCTTAGAATGAGGGGGTAAGGGTTGTAACGTATCAGTCTATTTAAGTCTAACATGATACATACATATATATTCTTATTATTTAATAGATAAATTAATTTATTCTACTGCGTAGCAAATGCTTACTATTTTTTTAATCTGCAAGTTAGTGTATGCTAATTAGAAAGAGTTTTGTGGGGTACGAGAGTATAGCTACACGGTAAGAAATATTAATTATAACCCTTTGTATACCGTCATCTCTATGCATTCTGTGCTCTACACAATTTCATCGAACACATAGAGAAGCGAGTTGCATCAATTAGACGGAATTTAATTATGCACTAACGTTGGGTTATTGCGTAATTATTGGGAACACAGTTGAAGTATGTGCTATGAGGTATGAACGGTCCGTCGGCGCAGTGGTTAGCGAATTGGACAACTGAGATGAGGACCGTGGATTCGATTTACAACCTGAATTAATATTAGTCAGGTGGCACCGAGTGACATATGTTTATCTCTGCCCTTACAGAGCTGACATGCTTCTTCCACACTCACGCCTCGTCACACACGCGCGCCGTGTTCGGAGACTACTTGCATTATGTATCTCCCAGTTGATATAATCATTGCGACTTGTTACAGATTTAGCAATGTGAGTGGCGTGTTTATACTGGAATACTACATAGATTAGGGTTCTTTTTATCGTTTACTTTATATTATAGGTATAAATTTGTGCGACCGTAATCATCAATACTTTCATTGCTCCACTAATGTACACGGGGCTCCTCTTAAAATTAGATGACTATTGTCATAGTGTGCCACGCTGGCCGAGGGCGGGTCGGCAGACTTCACAAGCCTTAGAAAACTTTTTTTATAAAGAACTCTAGGGTGTGCAGATAACTGACGACGTTTTTGTTCGCCGTAATAGCCAGTGATGTTTAATCTAAAACAAACATTTTTTGTAAAGAGATGCACTCCAATATTTTAATGCGGGCCTTCAGACCGCGGGTCTGAATTTCATACCTGTAGGCTATCACCGTTCATTTCTGGTCATAAAGTATTAACACATTAATAAAAGATTGTATTACTGAGGTAATAGATTTATTATATATATAATTGTGTCTATAATACTGTTTAATGGATGGCGACAACAGGCAGAGCTTTGACGATTGGTGAATGATGGTGGACAGTGGTTGAGCTGCTGTGGGCTATAGCGGCGGGGGCGGTCTTCACCACCACGGGAGCGTGTACGGTGTGAACGACTGGAGCAGCGTGGAGCACTGGGGCGTGGACGATGGGCGCAGCGTGAACGATGGGAGCAGCGTGAACAATTGGGGCAGCGTGGACCACAGGAACTGCAGTCTTCACCACTACTGGAGCAGCAGCCACGGCGTGGACAACTGGCGAGCCGTGGTTAACAACTTGACTGCTCTTAGTCACAGTTGTCTTGGCGGCCACCACTGGCACAGCAGCGTGGAGCACTGGAGCGGCGTGGACGGCTACCACGGGCTGGTGCGCCACGAGCAGACCGGGGGCAGCGGCGGCGCAAGCCAACAGAGCGGTGAAGAGGACCTGCGAATGTAAAAATATGTCATTATTTACTCGTGCCTGCAAGGGTTGTTACTATATTTTAAATAACTATCATATCATGGTGCCAGGTCCATTACGGGTTAGGCAGAGAGGACCGAATGCCGAACATATGGTATAAAATAATTTGTAACTCACGAATCCGTGCATGTTGTCGTTTTAGAAGTTTTTGGTGGTTTCGTGAGGAGGCAGCCGGGTTGTCTAATGAGTGGTGCTCCGTGCTCCGTATATATACCGGTCCCGCGCCGAACCGCGTACTTGAATTTCGTTATTGTCCGATGTCGGCTAACGAGCCGCTGGAGGTGGAAATCTGAGTACGCACATTGCGTTTCGACTCGTGCCTGATGCATTGATAGGAGTCGCTACAAAATAGCTATAGGTAGGTATGTCCTAGGTACTTTAACTTATTTAACGTAAAATTTCAATGCTTCATTTATATTGTCAATGGTTGACGTCGTAGCACGTTGTCAATCGTTGACTTTATTATAATCCAGAAGCAACCTAGTCTAACCACTTGGCTTCTCTCGACAATACCCAAGTACGAAATATAATGTATCCTAAAAAACTAGTTTTATAACATTCACGTCTAATCTATAAAATAAATAACTAAATATTATAAACTACTGTCGATCTTAAATACTTAAGTAGAGATCGTTTAAGTAACAACACGTTTAAACCATTGCTAAGGGATAAAACGTGTAATAAATTATGTTCACAAAGAAACAAACGTTAAAAAAGGATTGAGTATTGATTAATTTTATTAAAGCCGCATCCATCGCTTTCACTGTTCCGCAACTTACTCGTACCAGCACGATTGGGCGCTGTAGGCTGATGCCAAGTTCATTCAATCAACTTAAAAACAACTATTTCAATATATGTACTTGTATACATCTCGTTTTCTTCAGCAGTGTTTCTATGATTGTAAAAAATAATATTTTTAACCTAATTTCCATCAACTGAATCGTTGGTTGCTTGCACGACCGCTGATCGCTAGGTCCCGGGTTGTAAATCCCGGGTCGGGTAAGTACCTACTATAGGTTTTTCGTAATCAGAATATCTAGTGGTGCCTGTGAGTTTAAATTTGTACTCCGTGAATGGCAATAGGTTTATCCCCTATTCCATAGTGGGACGTCAACGTAATTCGTAAAACGTGGGAGCATGTGAAACTCTTCTGCCTGCCTCTTCGGGAATATTGGCGTGATGTTACGTTTCACTTTCATCGACGGTATGTGATAACACGGTGTGTAGCTTACATTGTAATAATCCTTTCATTTATCGTGACTCTAGCGAGACTACGCATTGCCCCACCCCTGGGTAATCTCTTTTGTGAGATAATCCAGGTTATGCGGGATTACTAACGCACAAAAACATATGAAAGAGGAAAATATTAACAAAAATGAAATGTTATACAATCTTTGTATGTTTTAACATTATTTTATAGGATATTTGTTAAACTAATTGCGATACATTCGCCTTACATGGCGTATTATAATTTACTAGTATTACCAGTATATTAAATACTATAAAAAATAAAATTATAACAACATCATAATTAAAGTTTCTCACGTATTCAAAAATACTATATTTTTCGAGAAGTTTCTCTTGTAGAAATAAGTTATTTATTATGCAAGATTGAAGAACCAGTTAAAACCTGAACATAAAGTATTTCTCTGAACATACACACCGTTCGAAAGACCAACCAGATAAAATTAAATCAACAATTACATCGGCAAAGACAAAATAATTTATTCATCACGTGTTTCAAGTATTTCTTTATGTACCGCAGTCCATTGTCACAGCCCTTAATTCCAGCAGAGATTGAAGCTGTGATACGAAACTTAAATAAGTACTCTTAAACTGGTCTAGAAATTCACTTTGTATTCTGCTGCTTTACTCTCCAATCTGGCGAAGATCTCGTGGGTAATGTTCAAAGAGCTGGTCAAACAATATTTGAACATAATTTAGGCGAAGCTGACATTTACTACACTACACCAATATAAAATATACATGAAGACAGCACGATCGTATTTTTGCATATCGGTGGATATTTAAGTAAAAATAATTGTCGCTGTTGAACAAATTAATCGACGTTATCTTAGCGGTTGATATTTTAATGGCTGATATTTTGTTCATTTTAAGCACGTATTTATTGGTACATTAACATTACAAGCTCACGTGATTGTACAGTCTTATTTCGTAGTCAATTTTCTGTTACATTACGTTCCAGAAGTCTCCGAAACCGGCGTGTGTCTGAAGATTGATGAATACCTATACAATACGGACGTCCGGTCTGTAAGGACATTTGGCACTCTGTACTCTCTGCCTGCCCCGCAAAGCACCTGGTATGACGATGTAATAATAATAACTTTTAAAGTGAGACATAATAAAACGAGTATTATTATTATTATGTCAATATCCATCTTACGTCTATGTCTTTGTGTTCAAAACAAACGACGTCGACTTTAAAATAATTGAATCCAAATTATGTGATGTATTTATCGATTAATATACTTATACTGTTCATCATATCGGAACATGGAATAAAGTGTCAAGGGCTCGATTATCGGTCGGAAAAATATATAAATATACATAGATATATGCTACAAATCATGAATACCGTAGCACTATGAAGACGCTATTCATTTAAGTTATAAATTGAATATAATTTTCCTTTTCTGAAAACTGTAAACAAAACGTAACTTCACGCCTGTAGAGGTAGGCAGAGGAATTCAGAACACTCCCACGTTTCACCGGTTACGTTTGCGTCCCACTATGGAATAGGTGGCGAGCCTATTGCCATGCATCGGGCACATATCCAGACTTCGAACCACTACTAGAAAATCTAAATTAGAAAATTTTGTAGTGTAAACAAAAATTGTATCAAAACCTTTTGACTTAATTTTTTTTATTGCAGAATGGTTTATTAATATTGTTCATAATGATTTACGTTTATTCGCAGTGATCTTAATTAAATTTGAAATCAAAAGCAATGAGCTTTCAAAGTAAGCACCCAATATGACCGCGATTGGAACGTAAAAATAGACGAGCAGTTATAACTGGAAGTATATTGGGTGGCCAATGACCCAATTTTAAGGGTCCGTTCAAACTAAATCAAAATATGTATTTACTGTTGTCATTTTGGTTCTTTTCATTAATGGTAACTGGTTTCCTCTCACAATGAGAACCTTGGCTTACACCAAAATCTAATACGTCTTGTTGACACTGTTATATGTAGTTAAGTACCTAAATTATATCTGCGTACATATAGTTAAATGAAGGTCATGTTCAAGGCATATTACTTGAATAAATTACCATTAAATGTTTTAAAAAAATTCCTTTTTACATATATGTATTAAAGTACTGGTAAAATAATTTACTCTGCGATGTGAATTAGGTAGTACTTTACACAGTGATTGCGATGCGATGCGATGTGATTGCGATGTAAATTAGTACTAACATTAATTTTAAATGCTGTCACTAAAGATGATGTTGATAATGATTCACTGATGACGATATTTTACTTAAATTCTCCAAAAGTTGCGCAACACGAACGAAATGTAAAACCCGCAAAGCCTAACGGGCTGGTGGACAGATTACTCCAAACTCAACAATATTATCAAGCATGCAGCGATCAATCATATTTTATGTTACGGTCTACCTGCTCGATAAAATAAATCTGAGTATACCTTAAGAATCGTTGTCTATTCGATAGTGGGGCGTAAAATTAATTGGTAAATGTAGGAGTGTATTACACTCCTCTGCCTTCCTCATCGAGGATTAAGGCGTGATATTACGTATACCTTAAGAAATTAATAATGTGTTGGAATAACCAATACACGGCCATCGGATTCCAAACATCGCGCGCTGCCCGCCAACTGTACCATGGGAACCAGACAGCTGTGAACTTGAGGTAAAGATATAAATTTCTAAATATGTACCTACCAGATCGTATATTGTAGCTATTATCACACTCAGGACAATGGTTGGAAATCATTCAGGTTGGGAATAGAACCTTCAACGTCCATTTCAGCACGGACGTTCAGTAACCACTGGGCCACAGGTCATTCATATAAACAGTTGAGCAAATATAATACAGGCTTAATATGGGTATAATTAACTACACATCACTGTCTAATCTGTGAGCAACTTTGAATTCTAAACATGATTTGAGTTAGATAATACATTTTGTAATGCATTAGCGTAGTCTATAATTACAGCCTCATTTCATTCCCATTTGTTCGTACACAATACGTCAGTCCTATTATAAATAGATTAAGACATATCTCTTTCAACAGTGTCCTTGGAGTGCAACTTTTTTGTATGGCTATGAAACTTTCTAGATGAAAAACTATTTAAAATTGTTGAACTTTGGCTAACATAAACGTTCATATTTATACATGTATATATTATGGTCATAACCGTCTTATGAGCGGTTCAGTACTAACGTATTTTGTATAAGATTGACTCAAGGAAATTTACCAGCATCGTTAATCTTTTTACCGTTCCAACGTTCGACACAGGTGTTCTGTAAATATAATAAGGGTTAGATAGCTATATAATTTATCGCGCTGGCATTTCCAGAACGTAGTAGGTAGTATAAACTGAATTTAATCGTGAATTACCAATAAAATTAATAATGTCATAGTAATTTCATTGTATTCCGTTGTCACACACCTTACCCTCTCATACAAAGCCCATTCTCTACCGTGCATACATATATAAGTACGTATATGGTGCAGCAGCGCAAAAGGCAGAAAAGACACGGTCAGATAGGTCTAATTTATTCAAAGGCTCTGCAAAATGCATGAGTACCAGTGAAACCAATCCATTGTGCGGCGCAGATGTCTCTACTGTCGACAGGATTTAATAGAATTGAATTGAGCAATATATCGAGATTCTTTTTGAAAACACATATTTTTCATGTGCTCCACAATCCTGTGTAAGTTATCATACCTAGTACTCAATTGTCTCACTTTTGCTTAGTGTCTGAATAATGCTCGAGGTATGTTGCTACTCTCTAAAACTAAGTTGGTATGCTAATACCTTCGGGAATCTCCACATACCGTTACATCCTGCAGCACAGTGCCCTGATAAGTGATAGTTCACCAAAGAAAGAGTTTTGTTAATGGAAGAATCTATGACATGGACATAAACGATCACACAAATATCCCTTTATAACTATACATATAAATAGTTATATGTATAGTTATAAAGGGATATTTGTATAGAAACCTAATATACATAGGTATATTAGGTTTCTGCACTTAGCATAGAGCATACTATGTAACAAAGCTCTAAGAAACTGTGATGCGAAGATGGCTTCCCACTAAATCTTGTTAACGGCCAATCTAACGGTCGATTAGATGACACCATTAATAAACTAATAGAGCTATTATCGAATGTTTCATCACGTTTGGCTCAGCTTGCAAATTGTCGAACTTCCCCCAGACAGACCGCGTTGGTGTAGCGGTGTAAATTAAATACGTCTAGATAATTTTTTATTTAAAATTCAATAATATTATATGATGTATAGGTATAAGATTTTAGAAAATGTGTAAACAAAACTTTACAGTGACAGTTGGCCAGACTCCTCTGCCTACCTCTTTAGGTATTATAGGCTTGAAATTATGTTTTTTTTAACAAAACCCTTAATGTTTACTCGTGTGCAAACCCAAAATAAATATGACTACATTATAATATTAGTTGTTTTGTTAATTCAATATTATATTCAAACAATTCATGCGCAGAAGAGGTTATTATAAATTAATAATTTTATTATTCAAGTGATATAAAGGATGAAATTTAATAAGATTTTAACAGTTGTATTACGCATTTTTTTTTACTCCACGTATTAATACTGTATCTGCAAACGCAATTGCCGCGGTGATATTACTTCAGCGCTGATAGAGTACTCGTATGATACGTTGGAAATGTATTAAGTTTTGTCATAAGAGACGCAAAACTAATTAGGTTATCATTAAATGTACAAGATTTTAATTATTTGTGTCTCTACACTTCGGTGTCTTACATTTCGAATGCTCGCTATTTGTTTGATTCATAGGTATTAAGAAAAAAATAATATAATAACCAAAAATTTATTTGTCAACAATAAAAAACGCTTATAACAAATCAATGAAGGGTATACAGGGGCAAATGATTGACTACAGGCACGGTCTCGTGTACAGTGGACTCGTGCTGAGAAATGGCAGAATCACCAGTATAGGCTGACACTGGGGCATGGTAGGTAGACACTATGGGTGCGTGATAGGATGACACCACCGGTGCGTGATAGGATGACACCACCGGTGCGTGGTAAGAGACGAGTGGGGCGTGGTACGCGGACACAACAGGAGCGTGATAGGTGGATAGAACGGGTGCGTGGACAACCGTGGTACCACCGTGGTTGACGACGTGGTTGCTCTTGGTTACGGTCGTCTTCGCCACTGGTACGTGAAGCATTTCATGAATCACTGGCACAGTATCGAACACGTGAGTGCTTCCATGGTCTACAGCTTGACTGCTCTTGGTGACGGTGGTCTTTGCGAGAGGCGCCGTTGAGTCCAGGACATGGGTGGAGCCGTGGCTGATGGACTGGCTGCTGGTGGCGAAAGTTGATTTTGCTGGCACGTGGTAGTCCACATCGGAGTAATAGTATCCAGGAGCGGCTAATGAAGTGGCCAAAATGGCACTAATGATGACCTAAAAAGAACAGTTTATAATTTATAATTGAATGAAAGCTACAAAATATTTTTAACTAATTTTATAGAAAAAAGCACGATGAGATATTTCACTAAAGCTCCATTTCTCTGTAGAATTAAGAAAAATCAAAAAAAAACTGTTTCGAAATCCTTGAATCCTTGAATATTTTATTAAGTTTTCTTAAGAGATTCATTAATTTCATTTATTATAATCTTAAGCTATGTAGCTCGGTATCAACTATGTTAGATAATTTTATAGTTGTATATAATTATATAGTTTACACGTGTCAAATTTTAACATTACCATAGACTTTGAACATTAACGTAACGCGAGGGGTTTATATAGATTTACATAAATACGAAGATATTATAAACCGTAATTACATAATCTGCAAAAATAAAAATGTCTGACACTGAACGCTCTCTGGGTGTCCTGTGAGAAGCAGACGTGATCAATAACAATATGAGCCGAATGGTGACTTGATGCGAAACTTACAATTTTTTGCATTCTGCGTAAGTTTGATGGCGCTGGTCGTACTGATGGGTCGTAGGTTCGACCGGACCCTTTATACGCGGTTGAAAATTATTGGTCGCCCCACATCGCGTAATTTTGGTTGTACTTGAGAATTTCTTTCGTATTGCGAACCGTTGTTCGAAGTTCGTATTGCGTCAGCGAATATCCTGCTAGGGTTGTCAGTAACATACGCACAAAGTGGATACTCAAGCATATCATTTTTCACAAGAACATAATTATAATAAGTATTATTGTATCATCACGGCGGGATCATCAAATATCTATATCCGACCTTTTTCTGATCATATATGCATTAATTTTAAATATTTTTAAAAATAACATACATATATAGTAAATAGTTGTAAATAACTGTTTTTAGCTTGATTATATCTAGGACATAATATATTTATGAATATTATGTATTACAATAACTTTCAGTTTAATTTTAATGAAGAGCGACAGCCCTAATAATTAAAATTTTCTAAAGCCTTGACGCATAATCCACGGCCAATTATACTAATAGAGTAGAATTATTTTGCATTTAAAGTTATTATGAAAATGACATTTTTTCTTTAGCACTTTTTGATACGAACTTTGTAAGTGCGAATCTCGTTGAATTATTAATGAAACAAATATTAATGGGCGCAAGTGTCGAGGGGGGACAAGACTCACTTATCTTGCTCAAATAGGCCAGACACTGGCTGATGGAGGCGTCAGAAGTCTCCGAAACTGGCGTGAATGTATGAAGAGAGTGATGAATGTGGAGGAGGCGCCGCAGGTATGCAGGATAGAGATATTTGGCTTTCGGTGCTGTCTGGCTACCCCGAGAGGGATCTGGCGTGAAGACATGTATGTATGTATGTAAATATTAACAGAGTTATAAAATCATAGAAGATACTATTCGACATGAGTTTATATTAATATTAATCCTTTAATATACAGAAATCGGTAATCGTTAAAGAATTAAAAGCCACATTTTGCGATCCACTTGGACTCTATTAGACACAAGCAGTTAATGTTGTTCCAATGAACACACCAAGAGCACGTTGGTGCGAGAGTAAGGTGATTATGACATGTGTCTCCTGAGCGCATGAGTGGACCACGACCATTCTTTGGAAAATGACGACTGAGAGAAGTGAATGTATATATATGTAGTTTTGATAATTCATCGATGGAACGGTGCAGAGGGACGATGACAATGTCCAAACATCTTGAGATATCCCATTAACACGATAGACTAGTCTTTCTTTGATCTGATACATAAGGATATTAGAGCTTCCATAAACAATAAAATTAGACAGAAATGAAAGAGCGTAATGTGCGAAGTACACTAACAACAGTTTGATTGTTACTAGCGTCACAAGTTGCGGACTCGAACTAACAAGTAGCCGGCGTGAATTGGACGACACTTTACGGTTACATGCGAGCAGACGAGGGAAGTTTTGGAAGGAAGGACATATGGTGTCTTTGTTAGGCTCACTCCTATAACTGGTATACCAAGATGTTATGTAGCAAAGAGATACGAAGGAAAGATGGGCCAAAAGTATGTTTTTACTGAGAAACCATTTGTAATGTAGTGGTAAGCTGATCATCAACAATCATTTTATGGATCCACTGGTGGCCGCAGGTCCCCCACAGAACAA
>DWFO01003313.1:0-12464 GCA_018246595.1 Mimoniades nurscia nurscia | reverse complement strand
AAAGAAAATAGAAATTGCACTTCCTCGTTTTGTCTCTTTCACACATACTAAACTTTCGTTGAATGAATGCAATGGATGATGTTAAAATTTTCGCTCACAGTGTGATCCTTAAATCTTAAGAATAAGGTACAATTTGCATTTAGTTAATGTGACGAATTGGCAACGTTGTAGTTTTATTACGTCTCGATTTATAAATTTTCTGCAATGGACTAATATCAGATAAAGCCTGTAGAAAATTTGAAAAATGGAAAAAGAAATCCTGTGCCTAAAGTATGCAAGATATTTGATTGAACATTTGTATGGAGGCTTAAGAGATAGTTAGGTTCATGTGGTTAAAATTATTGTCGAGCCGGGGTTTCCACCCTGTATATAAATTCAATTGGTTTTTTGATTTTTGTTTAAATAATTAGAAGTCATTAATTGTTTAAGATTTTTTTTTATTATTGATGATGATTATTGTAAATTGTATGGGAACTTTTTTTATAAAACGTATAATATATATTATTCGATTGTAGAATACGTATTGTATAGTGCTAATAAAGGCAGGTGTGTAATAATAGAAATTGGTACTCTGTACTTTCTGCCTAACCCGTAAAGGACATGGTGTGAAAACATATATGTGTGCATATTAATTGATTTTCGATCGCAGAGAAATGCTCTAATGAATGTCTTACTGCAATTCTATTAAAGTCTAGCTATACTTACAAATTAATATATATTAGGTTTCGTGTCGAAATGGATTACGCCGTACTACGGCGTAACGCGTCGCTACGCTGAAGGCGCAGTGCACCTCTACGTAGTTGTAGAATCTTTTCAGCGTAATCGAATCATAGTTGGTCTTTATTTCTCCTTTTTGAGCTTAGCAATAGGAGCGATAATTTTTAAAGGCTAATCAGCGGTATAATAGAAGTTAATTAATAAATGCACATTACATGAGTATGTTATCACGTAGCTTTGGGATTAAATTAAATTCAACGATGGTACAACTACCAGTAAACTATCTACAAAAAAAGAACAAAGAAAAGATGGATTCTTTGCATGTAATGTAAACGTGCATAATCAAATGCTTTGTTTACTACATTTTTGTTTCAATAAATTATTAAAAGTTGTACTTGGTCGTGCTGCTCCGTAGAGTGATATCTTCCAATGTACAAATAAAGTAATATATCTCCTTTTCATCAAATAAAATGGAGGAAACAAAATAAAGGTGACTTTGATATAATTTATTCCTTGGTATGTACGATACAATGCTTTTCCTAGCAGATGGAAATCCCGACACCCGCCACTCATTGTTAGGCTGTAATTGTAGTGAATAACGTGGAAATGTTCTACTCTTACATATTTTGATAAGGGTCGCATTTGTGCGGCCGATATGTGTCATTTGCAAAAATACATTGAGAAGGTGATGTTGAGAAAAGTACAGGGGTACTAAACCTTTTCAAGCTCTATTACACACGCAGGGAGAGTCCCTTGTGGGCCAACGATCCCGGAATTTCGGAATACAAATGTATAACAGTGATATTGATAAATGGGTTCTTGGAATGCTCCTCAAGTTTTCAATGGCAAAATATAAAGTTTGACAAACTGTATTGGTCACTCTCATTAGGTATTAGCATAATTATGACATTTCTCATACGAAAAGTTCTGCACATTTATGCCATACACCGGGTACATTTCTAGACTCTAGCCACAACTAGAAAATCTAAATTAGTAGTGCCCGACCCGGGATTTGAACACAGCACATTCCGATTGGCAGACGATGCAACTAACACGACCAACGAGGCAGTTAGGGAGTCAATATCTCGACATTGGTGTAGAAGATGCACGCTGTCAGGTTCGCGAGTTTATTCTCTTTTATACGTAACAAGGCATGAACTGTTACTCTAGAAGGTTGCCCTAATTTACTCGATTTCTAACAGACGCGACCGCAATGACGTAACGAACTACTGATCAACAGTAATAACTCCCCTTTGGTCGAAAATGAGGCATCCAATAATTAACCCGCTGCTCATCAGGCAACTAAAGGATCGGCAACTACTCAGTGAACATCCAAATGAATTGTGCCCGAGCCATTTGATTGATGACCTTCTAACATACTTCACCGCTGGACATACCCTTGAAAATAACATATTAGCTTTGGCGTAACATAGATATCCAATGCTCAGTAGGTACTCAGACATAATGCATTTTATTGCTAGCATACCTCAGGGTTCTATCCTGTCTCCTGTGCTGTTCATACTGCATAGTGATAATTTATTATGACAAATTACTAATCATTATTCTCTTAAACAGGTCCCGAAATAGGGTCGACTTAAGTTAGTTGATTGTTCTCTACGGCGTGTGAAGTCTGCCAACCCGCACTTGGCCGCGTGGCAGACTATGGCCTTAACCCTCCCATTCTGCGAGGAGATCCATATTCCAGCAGTGGAACGATAAAAGGGTCGATAAAAAAAGTTGGTTGAGCCTCATTTCGTTATACAAACATGCTTCCAGTAATAAGTCTATTAAGTTTACGTTAGTCTATTAATTATATCATTTTGTCATAAATATACGTATTTATTATGGTTCAAGGACATTGACAAAGTACTATTTGTCTATTTAAATATATGAAGTCTTCATTACTGGTGCAAATGAAAAATAGGTCGCGCGCCGTAAATCTTTTCATCATGAAAAGAAGCATTTATTTAACGGTTGGCATGTAAGAAGCTGTTAAAAGAAATTCCGAAAGAAAAATTCCAAAACTAAAATAATACCTATATTGTTTGCATAGATTTTATTTCATAAGTACTGCTAGACATGCGACATATATATGAAGAATATACAAAATGCCTATGTAATAAATAATTTCCCCCCCCATACTTCGATCAACTTAATAACATTTGCCTGACAAAAGTAATTTAGAACTAACGGAGAGTAAGTGAATATGAAAAAACATCGCCACACGCCAACATTCATTTGTGAAAAGAACCACCCTTCGCCCGTATATAAATCTAAAATGCCCGATAAAATGGTTTTCGGTCTTATCTTCAGTGCCATAAGGCTTCAAATCCAGTGGCAAGATCGGCAAACCTTGTTAGCGTAATCTGACGCTAATGCTTAAGACATAAAGTTCAATGTTGTTAGTTCTAAAAATTCCGCAACGATACGCAGTCAAGTGCAAGCAATTAGGTAGTGCTTTTTAGGTTGCAGATGTTCACTATGGATCAATTAAAATGGCTTTTTATACATACCATCCGTCGTCGAAGTTATATTCATCTTGCCGCAATACAAAACCGTCTTTTGAAAATTTCTTGCGGCAATTAAATAAGACTTGTATTCAACCTCGTTATTCGAGATTCAAAAGCGAACCGCAATGCTCAAATCAATTGAATATGTACCGAGAAATCAATAGAAATTGTAATATCTCTGCAACAATTAGAAGTCCTGCTTCATCCCGAATATAAGTCCACACTGCGGGATTAAATGTGATAATAATGTGTCTATCGCCTGATATCGAACCAGAGATTTGCCGCGCGGCTGATTCTGCGGCCTACTTTCGTCGTATTGCAGATAACTCGCGTGTGAATTCACTTCCGACGCGCAATCTTTGCACAGCAAAACACCGAATAACAGTAAAATCCAACCCGGGCTCGTTAGAGCACCCACGTGCAGTCCGCGAACTCTTTCAAATATTCCACGCGCTCAAACGTCAACTATTGGCGCGAATATTTGACACCTCCGTGATTGATTGCGTCAAAACCGTGGCGGGAACACTGATTCTATACTATACAACGTTGAATAACACTGTAAGCAGTTAGATTCTCCAAAAGATAGCGGATAGATGCTACTTTGCGAGCAATCCAAAGCTTTTTGATAGTGTAACGACAAAACAAATAGTCCGGAATGAGTAAGACCCGGGCATGCGCAGAAGACACTGCCGTATGCGTATATTGTTAAGCCGCGGTTACCGGCGGTTCCGGTGAGCTTTACGGGCGATATTTTTACGAGTCCGACACAATTTCCGGATGAGTAAACGTTTTTATTGTCGCGTTCTCAAATACTAGGCTTCTGGGAATGTTTGTCGTTTTACACGCTATTGGGTCACGTGGTATGAACGAGCTTTAACTATTAACTTTGTTAAATTTTCTTACCCTTCTGTTCTTAGTCACCTACATTGTTTCATAGCGATATTTGCAAGTTTCTAGTGACATTCGTGAAAATGTATTAGTAAGCGCTAAAATGGCAGGATTAAAATAATTTATAAACTAAGTTAACAAATATGAAAAAAGAAATATAGGCAGAAGAGTTTTTGAAAAAAAATAATAATATAATAATCACCATACGACTCTACGATGTATATTATTCAGAATATTTCAGCCGGCTAAAGTATTTCTAATACAATTAAAAAAATAATCTGTTCTCTATGGTTCATTAATTAATTTTCATCAATGTTATAACAAATAATTTAATTATGATGCGAACGTTTCTCCATTTAAATACGTCTTTGTGGACGTTACCCTACATCTGCAGCGTGGCAGACACGTACCGCGCAGGGCCGACACTCTTGAGATATTTATCCACGGGTGACGGCTACCTGATACAACTACACATGTCAGATGTAGATAACGTTCGAACCATCCGGTTTATGCAAATCACATCCTTGGTATTAGGGCATTAAGTTCAATTTTCGATACATCAATCGGGCTTCCTATCATAAAAAAATTGTACGGAAAACGATGAATAACATATCAACCACCTGTTAGCACGCAATTTGCTTCTTAACATAGATCGGAATTAAGTCGAAATTGCATTGCATTATTTTGTCTTAAAAAGTGTTAAAAAAGTAAAGACAAGCTAAATTCGATTTTAATATCGTGGACCACGAATTAATTTTAGATGTAAGAAGAAAATTTTATGAAAAGTTTTGTTAGTAGTGTGTAGGCGAATTAACTGTGACTGGAAAATGACGCGAAATATAGATTTTGTGACAAAACAGTTTTGAAATTTTTCAAAAGTAACATTCACGCCTGTAATCCCCGAAGAGGTAGGCAGAGGAATGTAGAACACTCCCACGTTCCACCAATTCATGGATTATTTATCAAATACATATATCAAAAATTTTGCATACATGAAATTTCCATTACCTTCTCCATTACATTACCTATATCCCATTTATGCCAACATATTTAATTAATTATTATCACAATATGTAGTGGGTACATCAGTAATACTTATGACATATTCAAAATTTCAAACAGCCACAAGTGATTTCATAAAAAGTTAACCCGAAGCGCCATAGCTACTGCAAGTATAAAGTCCGGTCAGTCGCTCATAGATGTCGTTACTTGTCATATAAATTACAACTGCGAAACTATATTCATAGCTCAAAAAAATGTTCCACCACCCAGATATACTCTTTACAATTGTATATATGTATATGTATTAAAGTTTAGTACGTTTCGCTCTATACTATTTTCCAGCCATATTTTGTTATCCGAGATAGCTAGCAACATAATACGTGATATTAACGGTGCGTTCGTATTGTGTGCCAGAACACAAAAAGACCTCTTAAAAGAATTTCCACGTTAATCTTCTTTTATCTTTCACCCCAAAACGGTTTTGTTACAAAACGTCACAGCTGAGGAGGAAAAGTGTCATTTGTTCAGAGCGGTGGACAGTTTCAATAAATACATTTCGACCAAAGTAACAGACCTTTATAAATGACGTAGATGTATTGTACCTATCTGTTTAAACCTATGTACCTAAATATCTATTTATTTCATATATATATTTAACGCGTTTAAACACCCTAAGTGTATAATTACAGTGTTTCAATAGCTGTTTTCAGTATCTTGAATATTTTTATGGATGTTCCGTAACGATGTTTATGCGTTTTTAAGAATAGATATGATCGGAAGAAAAGCTGAGGAAACATTCCTTAGGCTCCTCATTAATGTTCTCTCCATCTATTGATAAACCTTTGCCCAGCGTAATAAGAAGACTCGTGCACAGATTTTGTTTTGCAAGATAAACGATTTGATGATTATGTACAAGGATTATGAAGCACGCGTCTAAACATCAAGTCACTTAATTGAATCTTCTAATATTGTACTCTTAACAGACTTACCGGCGTTAACCTTGAACAGAATCTTACATAGAATCACTTTAAGACCCTTTAGAAACTTAGGAAGGGCTTAAAGAACCTTTGTCATTAATGGCATATTAGGGGTTTAATTACTCCCTTTTGTCTTTAAGGCTTATGAAGTACTTGGCTGTTGCTACGTAAATGTTATTTTATTCTAGATAATTCACAAGTGAAATGTTTTATGATAACTAAATGATTCGTTTTTAAACATAGTTTTATTAGTGTATGGAAAGTTTATGAGTTATCATCATCAATGTCTGTCTCGGTCCAATGCTGGGGCTATCCCCACGAAGGGGATTAGACCCATTAACTGCAAGCTGGGCATGTGGATGGGGACGACTAATTATCTAATTATGGCAAAAGCTTTTTGATGCAAAGTTTTCCTTGAAAATGTCGTTTCCAAACAATGTATTGTTATGACGGAAAACATGGCAATATTAACCTGTTATGTTGTGTTGAAAATTTGCTAATAAATTTAATTACAAGCTCTGTTCAATATTTATTATACGTATACATTCAACTAATTACATGTGACTTTACATTATTTAACTGAACAAATATTGACATATTAAATTTGTATTAGCGTTTTATGGATAATACTAATATATCTATAAAATTATTATCGGAACTGTTAAATTTGTATTAAATAAAGTTTACTCTGAGGGAGTTTCGAAATTTAAATTACGAGGGCGGTTGAGACTTTGGACATAATCACATTTTATGAATAGATTTTTGTGCCATGAGTGGTACTTTAGAAGGTCTTATAGCGTTTACAATAATAATTCATCTCTCTACCATTGCGAGATAGACATTCTTTAACTTGTTAGTTGCGATTGATCTATTTCGTTTAAATATACATACATTTACATTGCACCCAACCTCTATATAATATGTATAACATAATATCACGCCAGTAAACCCCGAAGAGGTACGCAGAGAAGTGTAGTCCAGTTTTGCCAGTTACGTTTACGTCCCACTATGGAATAGGTGGTGACTCTATTGTCATACACCGGTCAGATATCATTCTAGACTCCGAGCCACTACTAGAAAATCTAAGCTAGAAAATTCCAATAGTGCCCAACACGAGATTTAAACCCAGGACCGCTCGGTCGGCAGTCACGCTTGCAACCAACGATATATGAGGCAACGATATATGACGCAGTCTATATATTTATAATAAAGAAATAAACCAGTTCTTACCGGCATTGGATGAAAACGATGGGAAAATCTTTAATTCCACTTATTTTCTTCTATCGGCGATATGTGTCATACAAACAGAATTTATCTAACACAGAATCTTCAGCTCATTCCGCAAGTTTTATCGGTAAAGTTCGTGAAACTTCTCCAACTTGTTTCTTAATGTTTTTCCTACGAATAAATGACAGATGACTGAACTCAATTTTACTATTCTAGGAAGGTACTGGTGTAACTTATATTTTGTTTTATAGTTTTATTTATTTTATTTATTTTATACATGTTGTTGTGGATTTTTATTGTGGAATGATATTGAAATAAGCAATTCAACTGATACTGGCTGAGCTATGAAGGGTGGATTCATCAAATTATCAAATTTTTTATCTGTTGGTGGACTCAAGGATCCTCTTCAAGGGCCAAGGGTAAGGCGGTTTCCTACCACGCGGATCAAATGCCAGCTCGTAGACTCCCACTTCCTTGCATTATTATATCGTTAGAATATTCACAAGTTAACTAAGCGCTTATGGCGGCTATGCATTATACAGTAATATATGTTATGTTAACCGAACGAATTGACATCAACAGTGACGAGATGCTAACAAATATACGCAAAAAAATTAAGGCTCAAACGGCAGATTGACGAATACTTTTCGGCTTCTATCACAAAATGTTTTTAAATATTATCGGAAATCTGTACTTCATCTAACAAACTTAACATCCTCTGAGCACGTTTCCTCTAATGCGCGTTGGAATCGACATTTGGCGTAACCTTCAACCATACATCAGTTGTAAACCCAGTATTGGGGTGTAAACTCGTTTTACAAACAAATATTAAAATAAAAATATATTAACTATCTTTTAAAATCGTTTTTCAATAATTTCTTAGAAATATTTTTTTACGATTCCTTAACTATAACTAATTGTTGAAAAATTTATTTATTATATATACATACATAGGTACATTGTTTTATAATATACATGTTTGTAAACGCAATGGTGAAGCATTGATTCACTTAACGCGCCGTATTTGATAATTTAATGTTGTATACTAGAGTAATAACTGTTTAAAATGCAATTTGTCATGTGTTTTTGTTATAACAAATGACATCCAGTAACCAAATTGAGAAATTTAGAGAACTTTCGCGATAAAACTTCGATGTACGATAAAGAGAATAAAAGTTATACGGAAGCAAAATAATGGTATTTTGAAAATCTGGATTTCTGTCTGTATTTATGTCCAATCTCAAACATAATAGAGTACACAGAGATATATTTAATAAAAGAACACAATATTGAAGACAACATTCCTTTCATGGTAGTTTTAAAATCAATGAAGTAAATGTGTAAATATTAAAAAAATGATGAATTTTCTTACTTTAATATATAATAAAGGCTAATTCTAGTAGTCTTTTAGACATGTTATTTGTTTAGATGCCAGAGCATATTCAAAATATAATTTGTTTCTCAGGAAACCATCTCGGCGGCAACTTTTACGAACATCCGTGAAGTTTCCCGATAAAACAGTCAAGTACATCGTAACGTGTAAAACTTGCACAGAAACAGAACAACCTGCTTCTGAACATCTGGAATTCTGCTTGTATTTTTGTCATGTACCTACATATGACGTTTTAATATTGACAATCTTGATTTTGATTGAGTTTTAATAAAAATAACTATTTTTGTAAACATGTTTATTTTGATTGCGTCTGCCTCTCAAGTGCTGATCGAGAGGTCTTGGATTCTTGGAGGCAGGTACCACTGGGTTTTTCCAAGTCGGAGTTCCTCGTAGAGGTTCGTAATATGGATTTGTGCCGGGTGTATGGCACTTGGCTGACCTATTTCTTAGTGGGACATAAACGTAACGGATGGAACGTAGATCGGTTCTACTCTCTTCTGCATTCGGAGATTACAGGTGTAATATTATGTATGTTTATTTAAAATACCTCTAACATGGCGTGCCAAATGTGAAACGAAATGTACACTGTTCATTAAAAGAAAAATAAATCGAAAGCAATTTGTGAGCATTGTTGAACTTTGCCGATAAAACTTCTAAGTACGGCGTAGCGAGAGAAACTTCTAGATTATAATAAATAAAATGAGCAGGTGAAAAATTAAATGGTGAAAGCAATAATCTTATTAATGTTTTTATGTGACTTCATTTGTTTATTTTTCAACTTTCTGGTTAAGTTTATAAGAAAAGATAACTGTCTATAAATTTACCGTTTTGCTACTCGCTACGATTAGTAGTTTGATATAACCTTGATAATATTTCAATTCTGACCCTCTTATTAATACACTGACTCCCAATAATATGGACATTGAACTGCCTCGTTGGTCGTATTGTTTGCAAGCGTGACAGCGCATCAAGAGGTCCTGTGTTCAGATCCCTGGTCGGGGGCACTGATGCATTTTTCTTACTTAGATTTTCTAGTAGTGGCTTGGAGTCTGTATATGTGTCCGGTGTATGTATTAGGCTCACCACCTATTCCATTACAGGCGTGATGATACGTACATTATGAATATTATGTCTTAAGCCCTACAGAATTACAAATGATTAGCTTTCATTGACAATATAACTAAATATCTTAGGTGATGTTCTCATTCAAACTGATTCGCCTTCAAATTTCAAAATCGGAACACTGTCTTCTGATTTAAAAAGTAGACGTGGTAATGGTGGTCTATTTGCTAAAGCTTATTCTCCCAATGCTGAAAATAATTCTTTTAAATATATGAGAGCTTCTTTCAAAATGTTGCTCGTAGAAAAAATGGAAATATCTTTTTAATACGACACAATAGGCCTCGAGAATAATAATAATAATAATAGAAGGAACGAGGAACAATTTAATCTAATGTTGGACAATGTAGTTTCATTATAGCGTGAGAGAGAGCAGAGGTTTCTAATGTACACTAATAAGATGTAGGACACTCCGATATGAATCGATTTGCGATCATCGTTCTATTATAATGGGATTATTTAGAAGGCTAAAAACATCTCAAATTGGATTATGCGATTATGCGCGTACTAACTTCTGAAACTCGTGTTCCAGGAAACGGTGTTTGCAGTTTCGTGCGTCGGAATTTTGCTGCAGATGTGAAATGAATGAAACATGAAACGCAACAAATTGAAACGCATCTGAAAATATCACAACTAAATGAACGAGCTATGTATATATTTCAATGCATTATACGTACAAGATTACGATAATAATACAATACGTACAAGTAGTGCTCTAATCTAATTTTGGACAATAAGGTTTTATTACACTGAAGGTCTCGTTCAATATCCAATGTCGTACGCTCGACCCTGGATCGATTTCTGATCAGTGTTGCATGATAATGGAATCATTTGCAAGGCGAGAGAGTCTCAGTATTAGATTAGGTGCTAATAGAACCACCGTACATCTAGCGGCTCAAATACTAAATCTATGGGCGACGAAGCTTTATTAACTCGAGTATATATTGGCTGCCTCATTGGTCGTGTTGGTTGCAAGTGCGACGGCCGAAGGTCCTGGGTTCGATTCCCAGGTCGGGCAGTACTAAATTTTCTAATATAGATTTACTAGTAGTGACTTGGATTCTGGATATGTGCTCGGTATATGGCAATAGGCTCACCACCTATTGTATCGTGGGACTCAAAAGTAACTGGTGAAACGTGGGAGTGTACTACATTCCTCTTCGGGGATTACAGGCGTGATGTTACTTTTTTTTATATATTGTCATAAAATAAACAAAGTGCACAACTAAATAACAACAAATTATTTATTCAACCTTGAGCACATAACCATGACATTTAAGGGGAAAATGGAACATTTAATGCATACAGCATTTTTTATCAGCTTTTCTGAGGCTTTCCTGGAGCACTATGACATATCGTTATTCAAGAAAAGCTCAAAGAAAGCTCGCTTTCAAAGCCGACAAAGCATTAGTTACTCTTCGGTTGTTGAAAATAACCACAGGCGGTGACCATTTACCATTAGGTGGCCCGTTTTCTTATTTTGCAGGCTAAATATTTAAAAAAAGCTATACATGGGGCTAACAACCAGTACTTAATAGTCAAGCATAACTACAAAATAGATATTCTGTAATATGGTAAGTGATGTTATAGGAGGTATGATGTAATGTGATGAGTGATAGGAGGTGATAGGTGTGATGTGATAGGACCTGTGATGTAATAGGAGGAATGATGTGATAGTAGTGATTTGATGGGTATGCTGTGTGATAAATACATCACACAGCATACCAATTGGGTACAATTCATGTGAAGTTATGCGGTGGGGTTTTAAATTGTGTACAAGGACTGAGTTGTTAAAGCAATTTGTGTTTCGCTCTGAAGGGTGCGGTTAGCGGTCGCATGTGTATGTTAGTGGCGATCATATTAACCCTCAGAATTAGCAAGACGTCTGTGTAACTCTAAGCAGATACGACGGTAACTACCTTGTATTACCTGTACTCACTGTCCCAGTTCATTAGTTGAGTGGTTCGTCAAATTGTCCGCTGAGCAGTGTCGTGGGATTGATTTCCGCACATGCAACCGTTCCTGAATACGAGTATAATAGTTATATATGCAGTTGCTTCAAAATATTATTTTTATTAAATTCATATAATTCTACTGTTTAATAAGAATAATTATTCTTTATCAAGTGAAGGTCGGGAAACAAGTGTCACAATCTGTCGCTAGCACTAGTAATTAATAGCCTTATTTAAAATTGATTGACTTGCCTCATATTATTCCTATAACGTAAATAAGAGGTTCTGTATTGTATGTGTAAGGGTAAGATGTGTCATATATGTCATATGAGAAGCATAATTATTATTATTTACATCGTGATAGCCTCCATAATATAGTCACCTCTCATATGTTAGATTGACCAACTAAAGCGTTAATTTTACATTTGGTGAGAAGAAATCCAATAAGAATATTGTAAGAGCGTAGTTAGTTTTGTGGCCGTGTTCGGCAATGTTAAAAAAATAAAACATTCATGATG
The DNA here is from genome assembly GCA_018246595.1 of Mimoniades nurscia nurscia. Classification (NCBI taxonomy): domain Eukaryota; kingdom Metazoa; phylum Arthropoda; class Insecta; order Lepidoptera; family Hesperiidae; genus Mimoniades; species Mimoniades nurscia. Next base: position 161 of record DWFO01003313.1, on the reverse strand, counting down.
TTATATTAAAAAATAATACAAGCAACTTCAATCGAGAATCAAGCCGTCGTTAATTTAGCATTAAAGTTAACGAAATGTATGTAGTTCTTTAATTCAAACTATTGTATTAAATCATAATAGTAAAAAAATACGAATACTGAAACGGATTTTTCCTGTTACAT
>DWFO01003312.1:0-12464 GCA_018246595.1 Mimoniades nurscia nurscia | reverse complement strand
GCCTATCCCAGTCCACTGCTGGACATAGGCCTCCCCAAAGAGCCTCTTCATCGCGGTCTGTCCTCGGCTGGCCGCATCCAGCTTCTGCCTGCAGCCTTTCGCAGATCGTCATCCCACCTGGCCGGAGGGCGGCCTACACTACGTTTGCCGAGCCGCGGTCTCCACTGCAGAACTCGCATACTCCACCGGTTATCTATTCTTCGGCAAACATGCACAGGCCATTGTCACTTCAGCAAGCTAATCCTTTAATTATATACACAATTAAAATTACGTATAGTTTACATACCTATATATCATCATTAAAGAACTCCAATGTAATAATTCCACTCCAACATATCCCAATACCTACAGCTATACCCTATTTGAACAAGGATATGACAATAGGGCTGGGATCGGGCGTGGTAGGTATTTAATTAATATGTTACGGTGCAAGAATTCACATTAGAGACATTGTAAGGTGGCGTTTGTTCCTTTTGATGGCACGTTGTCTATTCCCGTCGGCGTGTCTATTTGTGGATATCCGACGGGTGAAATGTCGGGCGTACGAATCATGTAGAGCAAAGCATTGAGACATCGTATTTTATTATAGTTGACGTTCGTGACGTGTCGAAACAATTTTCGATTTAAACTTAACTTTTTACTGGTATATATTCGTAGAAGCATGTCCATGAGAATAAAGACATGTTACGCCATGCGTACACTTTAATAGATCTGGCTTGATAATAATAATTATTGTCATATGCTCATAAGAGTTCATAATTCTTTACGCACAATGTGTAGAGTTTCGAAATTTCGATGAGAATCGAGTACCTACTTAAAGAAATATGGATATTTTTTTCATTTTTTAGATGTTGTTAGCCAAATTAAATCTTTAATAATAATCATTTAGCGGATTAGTGTTCACAATTACAAACAATGTCTGGGAATTGAAATATATAAGAAGACAATAAAAACGCATAAAAAAGATTACCTTTAATTGTTTTGTATGTATCTATAACTGCAGCTGTTACGCTAATGGTCGAATCAAATGACTTTGAAAAAATTATCACAAGTGTTTGCAATTTTAAACAAATAAAAATGTTCAGTAATAAACGCTCCACACTTCTTAATGTCGTTATTTTCGTCTTAATTGGCAATACAATGTAATGTTAGCATCGCACGAAGCCAAACATCGCGAAATATTTAAACGGTTTGTGTTAAAGCGCGAGTGATGTCCAATTATCATTAAATGATCATTAATCCATTGGCGTTATCTCTACTTGACGATGTTTTAATTGTCTCTACATATATGTACATGAAATGTTATATCGCTCTACATTATGCTCTATCAACACGATTCCTGCAATAATTAATGCAGGTATACAACTGCAAATCGTCTTATAATAGTTATTGCTTATTTCCAAGTATCGTAATCGTGTTCACTTGAAATACGATAATTGAACTCAATTTAGTTTCAGTGTTTAACTAAAATAATTTAATTCTTTCTCTCCTTTTTTCTACCTATTTTTTTTGTGTACTATTACATTTTTTTTTCATATTAACTCTATGCTCCCTGGCGTGTTGCTATAGTAGTTATTCTTATGATATATCATTAGTTTTTATCATTTTAGTTATGAATACAAAGATTATAAGGTTTTTATAGGGGAAGTCTTTCTTATGGTACCGTAAGGCCCCATGAAATGCGTATATTTTTATTGAATATATTCTACCACATAACTGAAATTGACGTATTTATTTGAGATTATAATGAGTAGAGACTGTTACTAAGTAAATTGTATCATTAACTATTTATGTAATTCTATAATCCTTTTCTTATTAAACACATCGCGTCTCTATCATAAGACAAGTGTTTTAAATGACATATCGTTAGCTATCCTAGACATATTCGTACCTACCCGTACATATCTTAAAATGTGTTTTCATACTTCGCTTATTCTAAAAATCGTTGTTGCATCTCTTAATGAAATAATAATACTTATATAATCTTCAGACTATTTACGGACTGCTAGGTAACTTTCTAACTTATACAATTTCAAAAAACTATTAAAACCTTGAAAGCTTTAATGTAACATTACAATTAACTTGTAATATTTTTTAACACATTTAACCTTAATATTATGCAATTCTGCTTGTCCAGATTCTACCCACAAACTCAATAGAATAATATGAGTCGGTAGAGACACAACGAAACAGTGAACAAGTATCATTTACACGCTAATAAGTGTTTTATCGCTACAAGCTTTTAAGATTGAGTTAGAGATAGAATGAAACGGAAATACCATATTATTGTAATATTCATATTTCTTGCTCTATTTGTCTTATCTCGTTAGGGGCAATGCTTGGTTATTTGATCGCCTGCGACGTTACACCAAAGATTTGACAATATGGCGTGAATTCTTTCATATGAAAAGATGACTATATTATTAATCAGAGTTCGTAAAGTTCGTTACAGTAGGTACTAGATTTTATTTACATCTGAGCATAAGAAAATAATAAAATGAGTAAGTACTAATTAATTTCAAATGATAATGAAATTGTTATTCAAGTAACTGTTGTTAGTTTACGGTAAAGTATTAGATATGGTATTACCTTTGAGTAACCAATCTTTAGAAATAATTCATTGATTTGTATTACCCAAACTCTACACATGTAGATATAAAAAAACTGACCATGCTTTTGATTCTGTTTCAAAAATGTATCTCACAATTGCGGACCCTATCTATATTTAAATCTGCGTAAGTGGGTATAAGGCAACTCTACATCCAGATAGCTACGTAGACTCCATACGTGCCTCGTTACATGACGTAACTCCCTCTACGCCGTAGCTGTTCACTTTGAAGATGGAACGCACAAAAATATAATTAACAAGGATAGATGTATATAGCTTACCATATATGGAAAGGAGATGGCCGTAGCTGAATCGATGTCATCTTCAAATGCAACGCTTGACGTGTACCCAGAAGCAACAAGTTTCGTTGTTCCATGCAGAACGAATTAATATTATTTTATTCAAATTGAACTTGTTGTTTATTATAACAATTTGAATATTTCATGTCTATTTAAGTAGCGTCCTAATTAAGGTATTGAATGATATAAATATTTATTTTTATATTTACCCTGCAATCTATACTAAGTGATACGTTTATAGGTATATAGGTAATATTTTTCATAGACACAAGATACTAATGTTTTACACCTAATTATTCTTTTATTTCAGTGTATAAAATTTTTTTGGCAATACTGAACTTATGCTACAGTCATAGCTTTATTTTATATCCATCCACTTACTTTATTGAAATAAAGAATACCAATAAAGCAATATTTTCATGTAGGTATATCTATACTTTCATGTAAAACGTATACCTTATTAAACTATAAAATCTCTTTTAAATATCTATTATGCGTAATATGATCATACCTACTATGTATTTTTATACTGGTTACTGTTGATACCGCCAAAATTCTGACAAGTTATGATTTTTAAATTTCCACAGTTACACATTAAATAATATTAATTAACATAGTAGTTTTATCTAAAAATTTAAATCAGTTAGAAGTAGAAGTTATTTATGAAGAAAAGCGAATAAAAATAATAATAATAATACGAGCTGCCACAAAGAAACCTGCGTTGCTCAGTGTACATTATAACAAATGATTTGGGCTGCGTCCGAGTGGCTGCCGCTTGGGTGTGGCGAGCGGGGGGCGGAGCGTGCGGGGGGTCCGCCTCCGAACAAAATGGCAGCCGCTTGCGCGCCAATTTTTGAACTGGCTCCACTCTACCATAGAAATAACCGTTGAGAACTGCAAATATTGCAATTTACGCAACATTATATTCAATATACCTTTCAAAACTACATTTGTAGTAAAAATTCTAGCTACATGCGGCAGCTACACGAAAATTATAAAGCATTTATTACAAAAATAGATAAAAAAATCTTTATTCCGCTACAATATCTAACAGTTGTAAAATTTTGCTTACAATTAACACTGGAAGGAAACGAGTAATCGACATTAATAACTCATTTCGAAATAATTTACTTTCTTATTGGGGCTTTTAGTATTTCGATAAAATAATTTTCAATGAACATCAACATATCACCGCTATGACTAAAATGTAATAACATGTCCATTACAGTTACGAGGTTACATTTATTCATTTCAACGTAATAAATGTCGTAACATAATATGCGTCATAAATTAAAATCTCAGTACAAAGGCACACCGGCTCACACAGGCGCCTATAAACAAATCGTTATTGCGATTTAAGGACCCATTTAAAACCTATAAATTTCGAAAACGCAACACAAACACGACCTAAAGTTTTATGTGATAGAGTCGTATACATTTTTTTAATGGTGCCGCCTTGGAACTCATAAACTATTTTAAGTAAAAGCAAAATGAACGTACGATTTCGCCGTCCTTATCGACCACGTGCGGACGTTAACAAGAGTGAGAGAGAGGTTGAATATTTACGAGGTGTTTATATCGATACGGCGGTGTTGATTTAACCATTGCTTTGGTTTATTGCAGTCAATAAAATTGAATGTTATGAGGCAAGGTCGCACGTGAAAGATTGCTTGTAATTTATGTCTTCATCTCGGGACTCTACGCTTTTCAAATGTGTAGAGACAGTTTGTACGGCTCTTTTGTCTCGCTCTAGGTCACGTATGAATTATACCACGGGGGTCAATTCACAGAACTCAATTAGAAATAATTCATGCAATCAATATCAGTTACAATATTGAAACCAATATTGCGTGAACGCCGAGACGATTACAGATTTTATTCTTAACAAATTAAACGAATATAGGTACATGTATAACATATATTACAGAGGACACTTTTTATACATTTGTATTGTTTTGTTTTGACATTTCCGCTTCAATAATTATCAGATACATGGAATAGATAATACTATCGTTTGTTCCTACAAAACATCACAAGTCACATCAACATCGGTGAAACAAATTTTACTAGAAACACACCCAAGCATTGTGCACTCTACATGGCTCTTTATTGGTATCGACTGAGGCGAGCTCGATCCATATCAGAGTTAGTTTAAAGGTCAATATAAATTGGTCAGTCAGTCATCTGCCACAATGATAGCCAAGTGTTATTTATGAGCTCCGATGTGCCATTGCACTTACCCCAGATTGGGTTCACGGTCGCGCTGAGATAACGACAATGTCAACTGTTGTGTCAATGTACGTATAAAATGAATATTATATAAATATTGTTGAATATTACTGTGAACTAACATAAACATTTTGTTATGATACAATTAAATTTTTATTCCCTAGTATAGTTTTGGTTCTTTATTGCCCCTAATTTGTAAAGTTAGTTATTTTTATAATTAAGATAAATATTATGTATTGTAAAGAACATCACTGGATTATGAAAATGATAAAAATGGTAATTTTACTTCATAGTAATGACGTATAACAAGACTGCAGGGGTTTGGAGAGAAAAAAACATATTGTGTAACAGTAAATGACTTCCGGAGAGCGCATCATATTAGCGGTACGTCAGTCAGACAAATACAGCGTCATTTAAAACCCTGCAAAACCATAATTGCCTCAATTTTGAACTTGTCAAAATCGCATTAGTTCGACCTTACGTGGAGAATAATGGTGCGCCTTCAGCGTTCATTGGATGCGAGGCATTATTAAAAACTCATTAGAGCGAGCCACACCTAGCCGTATAAATAACCATGTTCGTGTTGAAACAGAAAGGAAGGTTAAAAAAAAATTCAGATTTGTGGCGCGGGCGGGGCGGGGCGGGCCAATCACCCGTGGCTGACACGGAAGGAACCGGGCCTCTATCACGCGAAATCATTATTTTGTCGTTAAGGAAACGTATTATAATGACGCCGTCTCGAGGCGAGCGTAGGATCTGGCGCAACACTGAAAGCCTGAGATTTACATGTGAGATATTGAGAGATATTTCAACGTAATATTGACTGTCTATAGGATACGCCGGAATGATGACGCCGTGATAATATTCTGTAAATCTGCGGTAGGTAATCTGTTAATATTCGCTATTTTAGCATCACGTGAATTAACTTTATGTACGCCTACACGAAAATAAAGTCGTGCAAAATATAGTTAAGCTAAAATAATTAAATTAAATCAGTACGAGTCAAGTTGTGTCCCCTCCTTGTTAATAATTGTACACATACATACGTATATTATTTTTATTGAAATATAATTTGGATATTGTAATCTATTTTGCAGTTATAATATTTACATCTCAGTAGAATATAGCTGTTGATAAATGCATAACTGTCGAAATTAAGAACGGTAGAAAAAGGTGGATTTATTCAATTCATGTTTCAATGTATCTTAACATATTGTTACCTTAACGCATTCAATCAATATTATGATCAGTTTTCTTAAACTTCTGTTTTTAAGACTCAAGGTCTTATTATTATGATGAACTGTGATTTAAACTGAATTATTTTCTTTAATAAAAATACTATAAGCTTTATGCATAGCTTGTGGTTCAAATATATGTAATTCTTAAATGCTAATATTAAAGGCGAGTGTATTCTTGGATAGTAAAATATTTTAGTACATTTGTTATCAGTATAATTACTGTATCTCTTTTAATAAAACCAACTGTAGTTAAAATTGTAGATTTTATAAGCTTGTTTTTATAACAATTTGCACCTTTTTTTACATTTCATTATCATTTCAAGTATTTCTAGTTACTTATATAAGGTATTACCTATTATACCTAAAAGAGATTGTAACAGTTTGAGTATCTGTTGTTAATTTTTTATTCTAAATGCTTTTGTTAATGATATTATTACCTGAAGGTAATAATATCATTAATAGCAGAGTAAAAGGTTAGAAGTACAATAAAAATTCTTTGATTACAATCATTATGCTTTATTAATTTCATGTATTTATATATTTATGACAATATCGTCTCGACTAACCTTATTAAGTTACTAATTATAGTTATATCTCATAAATTTCGAATTGATAGGACATAATGGTAAATAAAATCGATTAGGCGTCCTTTATCATGTCTAGATCTAATTCACGAAACTCAAAGGACAGTAAGTTGTCAGTTCGCCTAATAATCAAAACTTAGTGGTATTTCCGTAAAACTAAATTTTTAATCCATTAAAAGAATTTATTTCCTTTACAAAACCGAATACAACGCTGAGACAATCTATCTGGCGTGGGACCGAATTATATTCATAAACATGCATTGATTGCACTTCACGGCGATCGATTACCATTGAACGTTACATGTCATTTACAATGCAACTATCGTCCACTTGATGTATACACGCGATCAATATAAGCTTACTGTTACAAAAAATATTACAACATAACCACGAGATACATTTGAGCAAATTTCAAATAATAAAAAAAAAATGTCCCCCAGCCAGACAGCCCTACAATAAATTAACCAATTGAAGAATCGTCCGAATAATAGAAGAAAAAAAAACCTAATTATTAAATTGATTCAATAAATAAATACCATGTAAAATATCGACAATATACAGTTAACACAATTTACATTTACATAACGAACACAGCACAAATTAAAATAATATAATATATGTATAAAATGATACGGGCTCACTGAGTTCTTGATGAAAACATTCGCTAGTTACAATCTATGTGAGACGAAGAAAATAAAACAATTTACAATAAATAGTTTGCGTTGTTACGAAAAAACCTTACAACGTGAAATCCGAAGAAGTTCAACATTTCAAAGTAACGCTCCTTTAACAGTACCTACAGTAAGACTATCATGTTACAGGTAAATATTTAATGTTCGATAATTTTACGTATATTGGTTTCCTTAGGCAATGATTTTATAAAAATACCTTTTGTCTCCGTGAGACATGTATATGAATCGGCCGAATGCTGACATGCACTACATGCGCTTACTAGGTACTCATTTTTTACAAACACTGAACAAACAGTAGTATATTTCCTAACTTTGGTATACTGTGTACATGTCACCATACCTACTTTCCATAAAGAGATTCAAATTATGAAAAAGGAAGGTATTAAAGTTCTCCTGCACCTACATAATCGAAGGTAACTTTTATTTCACTATATAAGAAAAAAAAAACTGTGAATTTCTCTGCATCGATGATGTACAAGAAGATGGATGTCAACATGCCTCTAATAATTTCAATTTCTCCATTAAATGGCACGACCTTTGTCCGTGTAAAATGAAATAAAAAAAATATTGACAATAGTAGGCTTTTTACCCTTGCAACATTTTATAATAACATTATAAGAATTCCTATGAATTTATTATCAGTATTAATTACGTATATGCGTCATCGAAAAATCGTATACATTGCACTTGTGTAACTGGCCTTCCCAACTACGAATTAAACGACTTGTCCGACAGGGAAGTAGTGGACGATACTCGAAAAACAATTCTCTCGCAATAGAATTAAGAAATGAAATTCGAGTCAACATGCATGGCAGAATGCTTCTAAATGTATGTTTACCATCTCGATGCATTCGAATCCCTATCAGACTCTGCCCTCACGCGAGGGCGATCGGATCGCTCCTCACTAGTTTCCGGTGGGACAAGTCATCAAGAGGGATACAAAAAAACAGAGAGGATTCACGAATTACAAAAACTCGTCGCAGCGATAATAATAATGAACTAATCGTTGCTTCCCAAAATTAATCTCAATAATATTATTCACACTAAAACAATTGTACATAATCGTAAATTCTAAAATTATTATTTTTATATGTACAGTATAGCATTTGGATAGCTTAATTAGAAATAAAACATCAAATATATTAAATAATAACAATATCGATACTAATTGCCTTCTTATCAATGGTTATTTATAAGAGGTCCTTATGGTTTTGGTGATTCGTATTGGAAGAAAAAAATAGGATTTGCTTTTGGGACAAAGTGCTCGACATTGATTTAAGAATCGACATTGAAACGGAATAAATATGGAGGAGTCTTATATTACAAGTGTGAGTGAACGAGTCCATAGGTCACAAAGAAAGAGTCGCGGATGTTACAATAAATTGTTACGCCAAGCACTTTGACAAGAATTTATAAGGTCTAATAAACCAATTGCGAAAGAGTACACAATTTCGTATATCCGCTTCCCAAACAAATAATATCTCAACTACATTATTATAATCGTATGCAATCACATCAAATGATGCAGTTTAATTATCATAAACACTGCATTTTTGGTAATTATTGGTATTGAGATTGTTTCTATAAATTAATTTATACTTAACAACTGTAAAAATCTCTTCATCACACTATCATTACTCTTTATGCCAAATCACTAAGTTAAGTATTAGTTATAATGTAATATTATCATGAAAAGTCCAACATACAATTTATACAAATTAAACTGTTCTAGGTAGTAACTGGCGGTCGCTGGGCCGATCGTTTCAGATTGTCGCTAAATTCGATTGTACACGAAATTAAACTGAAACATGAGTGAGTATGAGGGTGGTTGAATCTGAAACGCATCGATCTATAGTCCTGGACCACTTGGACTAAGCTTGGAGTGGATTACTGCGGCGAGGTCGGCGGGCTCATATTGTCCGGCTCGTCTCCAGAGCCCGGCTCGCCTTTGGTTTTGTTCTCCTTCTTCCATTTCATGCGGCGGTTCTGGAACCAGATCTTGATCTGGCGCTCGGTGAGGCAGAGCGCGTGGGCGATCTCGATCCGTCTCCTCCGCGTCAGGTACCGGTTGAAATGGAACTCCTTCTCCAGCTCGAGGGTCTGGTATCGCGTGTACGTTTGCCGTCCCCGCTTCCGTTCTGAAATTGCACAAGGATATACATTAGTTGAAGTACGAAATAGTCGTTCGAATAAATTGGTCGCGCGACAGCCCTAACCGTTTCCAGACGTTAAAAACTGCATAGGCATTTCTGATAAATGATGGTTATTTGTAAACAGCGAACACTCCCGGCGAAGTTAATTGAAAATTGTTTTGAGCTTATCAATTTGTTAATTGTTTTTGCTTGTCGGATATTTCTCTCGGCTGTCGGGGGCAAAGTTTTATAGTACACAATGAGCTAGACGCTTTACAAACACGACGTGAAAGTACATAATTTTGCCATCGCTAATATTTAATGGCGAGAATGCTTTAGTGTTTTTTTTCTTTCGATATTCGTCTGAAGTTGACGTGAAGTACGTAATAATAGCTATTGCGTTGAATGACCTTAAGACCGCGAAATAAATCACAACAACATACCTATGCGTAGAGCGCTAATGCTGGAAAGTTCTATGTGAACAGGAAGAGCAATAATTTAATACATAGAGAGCTAACGTATTGCTCCGCTACTCGCAATGACGTTGTAACTTTTCGTACCAGGTTTGCTTCGAAGAACACATAGGTATAACTTCTTAAATAAAAACTTGATGTACCTAGTTTTTAAGTTTATTGTTTTTAATGTAGGTACATTTCGAAAAATCTTATAAATCCTAACAAAATATTCATCATCAGGGCAATTTAATGGACAATATCCCAATATTTCATATACGTGTTTTCATCTTACAAACTAGAATTTCATAATGTGGAGTATATATTTAACTGGTGAAACGTGGAAGTGTAGTACACTCCTATGCCTATCTCTCCGGGTATCACAGGCGTGAAGTTACGTTACGCTAACGTTATATTCCATAAATATTGATGTAGATTGTCATGAGTGAGCTTCAATGGCCAAGTTGAGTTTTGATAGAGATCCAGCTTCCAGTGGGATTGAATTCACACGCGAAATGTTTTATAGTATAGTTTTGTATATCCTACAGCCTTTTAAAATATAGGCACCTATCCAAACAGTACCTATAGTTTATAGCTAGAAATAGCTTCATTGACAATGGTTTCATACTTCAACTGGACGTTTTTTACTGCATTAATTCCATGTGTTGTGAAAGTAAATGGCAATGTGCCATACTTTGTAGTTCGAGATCCGCTAAGTAAGAATATACTATTTTTTTTAATACATATTTTCAATAGGGAATAGTCGTTTCTAAAAAAGTAAAAAAAAAGTAACGTCACGCCTGTAATCCCCGAAGAGCTAGGCAGAGGAATGTTGAACATTCCCACGTTTCACCGGTTACTTTTAAGTCCCACGATGGAATAGGTGGTGAGCCTATTGCCATATATAGACGTTTCTAATTTACAAATATCAAGTTTCAAGTCGTTCCTGAATCGAAGTGGACAAATGTCCCATCACTAGTACGACTGCGTATGATTTTGTATGGATATGTCATAAGACCGTTGGTGTATTTATCCGAAGACACGGTCCGAGCCGCTACCGAAGCCAATTAAAATAATTTAAGACGCCTCGAGCCTTTTTCATTTTGTATCCATTATTCTTCGGGAGATGCGAACCCTATTTATTATACACGGTTTAGAAGATACCCTGAACTCTGTAATTTGTTTTGTTATTAAAAAACAAATCCGACGCTTAAACTCCAGGTTATTATGCGTTTAGTGAAATTAATAGAATTTTGTGTGAGTGTATGCAAGGTGGAGCCGGAGTTTGTCGGTAGGGGCTTGTTTTATGGATGCCAACGATTGTTTATGAGACTTTAATGTTTTTCTTCGACACGTGATCAAACGTATTTCTACAAGTACAATCTTATTTGTCGTATCATAAATGTACTATTAAGAGTATGTAATAATAAACATACATCTGAATATTTCACGGCTGATGGTAAAAGAGACTCAAAAAGCATGTTATTATCGTACACCATAATTTCCACAGAATTAAGCTCGAATTTGTTCCAAATAATTGGAGCGATTTGAAATTAAGTTTCGCCAACTCCGCCATGAAGGCGAACTCGGTTGATTATTTTCGTTTCAACTGAAACACGCGAAACAACTTGCAATACAAGATAAACACGCGAACTTCGAAGAAGCACGCCACGAAATGTGGGATTACTTTGCGAATGACATCGGCCTTACAACTGTTACCCAGAAATATTCATAACTTGAGAAAAAAAAAACAAGTACCTACGAACTCGATGACAAGTAGAGCATTTTGTAAGTGTTTAGACTGACTTGACAAATTAGTTACAAGGCACGAATACGAACCAACAATGGACGCCCTAAGCCTCTCAAATACTTGAAATATTAATACATTACTTTCGATGCGTCAGAGGAGAACTAACTAAGTTTTGCAATTCGCAGTATTTTAATCATTGTTAAAAATCAAATACGATAGGCAATAATCACAAACACATTATTTGAAATGATAAACGGAAATATAAACCGAAATCTTTAGAAGATGCTTTTATCCGAAAATTCAAATTCAAATTCAAATTCAACTTGTTTTATTCATTATAAGGTATATACATACACTCAATGAAAGTCATGTTTTCGTCATTGTACTTCGGCTTTGTGAGGGGCCTCAGGCTATAGTAGACCGGGAGAAAAAAGCCGGAGAAAAAAAACTCCCAGCACTCTTTTAAATCACAAAATTAAA
>DWFO01003311.1:0-12465 GCA_018246595.1 Mimoniades nurscia nurscia | reverse complement strand
ATGCTCCCTTATACTATACTATGGTTCGCGATAGACCCAGCAGCGTAGCGGGGGGTGGGGAAGAGAGAGAGAACAGTGGCGGCGCTTTTAGGGAGCGGAAAAATATTTTTGCTCGGTGAGATTTTTATAAATCAGTAGGCTTTTTTTTGCTCGCCGCATTTTCCGGACACCTTTGTTTTGCTCGCAAAAATTATCACAAAAGCAATTTTTATGGGGATGGCAACATTTTTTCTCGCCCCGGGCGCTGAAACCCACGCTGCGCCACTGGATAGACATGTCCTCCTAATGCACTGGTAACTCGAATGACCATCCATCGTGCTCCTCTTCTCGGCTTCCAGGCGAAACGCGTGGGCGTTAACTGCGTGATCCTGCCGGAGGAGAACAGGAGGGACTTCGACGATCTACCGGCATTCATAAAGGAAGACATCGAGGTGCACTTCGTCAACGTGTACGACGACGTATTCAAGATCGCCTTCGAACGAGACCAGGTTTAAACGCATTTACGAATTGTAGTGTAGTGAACGGTAGTGTAGTGGCCTAGAGACTAGTTTTGGTTGTTGCTCGTGGTATAAAGTGATTCGATTTTTAATTAAATGCTGAGTATGTTTAGAATTGTATGCACTTGTAATGGAACCGTACCTTGAATTGAAATTGTACATTTAACTTGAATGTCAAGTGGCTGTGTCTCACTTGTATAACCCCCGCAAATTGGTAATGCGCGCGGCCGCCATTTTGGTGACGTCATGTTTCTAAACAGTCAGTACCGTTAGCACTAGCACCACTGGCTGGCGAGGACGTATATCGAGTTTTGTTCTGTGAATTGAGCTATTTATAAACAACACTGGGAATGGTAGTGATTCGTCAAAAACCGACTGTGAAAATGATTCTGAGTCTGTTGTAGAAAATGTGAATTATATGACTGCAGTTGCAGATTGGAATAATTTTTTTATAAATAAAAAATTTGGAAGATATTCCATGATTTGATTTAATTTTTGTGTTTTTTATTATCAGTTTATTACTAACTTTATCGATAACATAACAATTAGGAAAAAAGGAACTATAATAAATTAAATTATTAATTAATAATTATTTTTGTTGACTATACTTTTTTGTTTCGAGTGATGTCATACTAACGATAATGCGACAAGATCCCAGTGCAATAGCAATTTACGGGGATTATATTATATTATTGTATGTCACATTGATGAATGTTGCCAAGAATAAAATTATAAAAATGTTGAATTATCTACATATGTATGTGCCAGTATTTCACTTTTGTAGACTGGTAGAATATGCCTGACGCTTAGCCGCAGTACTAACTCTGTATGTAAACTATTGCCTTAGGGACATGTTAGACTGAGACATTAAATGTAAATCAAATTAAAGCTCTGTGAGAATAATGGCATTTTCAAAAGACAGGTTATATAACATAACTGACATCTTATTAGTATGTATAGGTAACCAAAGACATCTGAGTTCCGGGGTAAGTTTTCCATACCCATTGATGTCAAACCAACTCAACGAGTGATACATATACGTCGCGTAGCCGAGCCAAGCAAAATGTCACCTCGTCGATAAAGTGCGAAAAAGAATGAATTTGGTACTTGTTTCTCTCTTGGAGTTATTAAATCCGCCCATCAGTTCGTGCCGCAATATTAGTGATATAATGACGTACACAAAATCATGCTTTTTCTCTTTCTATAAACGGACATACGCGCTTATGGCTCGCCTACTCTATCTACATATGTATAATATCTCTATGATGTGACAAGGCGTAAGTAAATGTTGAGAAATAGATCATTTGTGGATTAATAGTAATCAAATAAAAAACTTTTTGAAACAATAAAAGTTTATCCTGTAAACATTTTTGTATATGGTCATTTCACTTTTTAAAGTACTTACATTTTATTTGCGAAAGGTGTTGCTAGTGTATAAATTGCTAAGTAAGTTTGCCAGTTATTGTATTTAGAAATTTATTTTAGATTATGCACTATTCATTGTTTTTATTTTATACATATCTATAGAATAATATTGGGCGTATGTTGGGTTTAGTGTATTAATAAAGTAAAATCATTTCACTTTTTTATTTATTTTTATTTTCCTATAGAGTATTTTGTTTATTACTTTTAATAGCTATATAGCATATTGGGGGCGGGACTTTAAATTAGAACTTGGTATAAATATAGAATAATCAGGTATTTGACTGTTTATTTGAGCACTTTTTTACGTGAAATAAGGTATAAAAAATCTAAAGGCTTAAAAAAATACTGAAAATATTTACGTATTGACTAATTTCATTACAATAACCGAAAAAACTTACGAAATATTAAGACAGTTGCAAGATAACATGTTATAACGTATCGAGTTTATAATTTTGACTATCATCTTTACAAACCAGGAGCTTATAATAATTGTCAATAAATAATGCACCAACAGTTTGTTTTGACCGAATGTAACAATGAATGTGTTTTTAGATATACTTTGTATCTAATTCTCAGTGTAAGTTAACATGATGACAAATAATAATGTTGCAAGGACATCTGCCCGTTTACCCTACCATAATGTTTTCTAAGGAAGGCGTGTAAAATATGCCACCTTGTACTTGGTCAGTGTGATGCCTTCATATTTACCATTCTAAAATGAGACTCATGGTCAAGAGTAAAGAAGTGATGATGTTCGCATGTTGATGATAAATTGATGTAGAATAACTGTCAATTCATTTTATGTCAGTTTCTTACATGGGGATACCTTTTTGTTACCAACTATAGCAGGTTCATTGGTGAGTCTTGGTTTCTGTGTTGGTAGATGGCGCCGGAAGACACGGTGCGGGCAGCACTGCAATGAGACTACATATGTGGACACATGTTTTGTTTGAATAAATTTTATTTTTAGATAATTTGTTTTTTTCTCTTCACATAGTTAATAAATAATGGTATTTTTATTATTACATCTATTTCGTTTATATATTATATTGATAACATAATGTTTGCTATAGAATAATAAAAAAACGCAACATCACGCCTGTACTCTCCAAAGAGGATGATGCAGGCAGAGCAGTGCAGTGTAATTATAATAAAATATGATTTTTATCATTCTTATTAGTCATTATACTTGAAATAGAATAAAGGAATCATTAACAAGACATTGAGAGGTCCGGGTTAACTTTTTAATGTTTTTCTTCCGTCTTCTAACATTTGCACCAATATAGGGTATACTTCATCATATGTGGCTATTTGCTTCTGGCGCACATGATTTTGATAGCGCTGTAGCGCGCCTGCAACGAATTCCAGCCTGTCTCTTTCGTTCCTGTGGGATTCCAACCATTGCATCAACTTCTGGACATTCCAGCCGGCACATGTGTGCGCTGCCAGCAGCTGCTGGCCCGCGTGAGAGAACAGAAACATCATAACCAAGGAATAAGGCAATGAGGCACCTTCATACTGACTCTTGGCAATCTCTTGTGGAGTCTTTTCCAGAAGCAAGTACAATGCCTTCAACTGGCGATAATGATCGCCCAGCTCCGAAATATCGTTGATCATAGGCGCTAGTGACGTCTCCAATTGTTTACAATCTGCTTGTAGTTTCGCGCGACCGTATCTACTAAGAGGTCTTACGTTACACACATGTTGTATGAATCGTTCAATGCAAGCTTTTGATATGTCCATGCAACACTCATTCAAAGCAGACTTTTCAGTAAACATTGATAAGTAGATGTCCTTACACCTGGATACAAACTGCTGTAGCTCTTTCATATACGGTGAGCATGAGACGGTTTTTTTGTTTGGGTCATCTGCTCTGATTAAATCCGGTTCATCATGCATCGTCATTAAGATGAGAAACAGCGAATTTTTTATAGATTCAGCAAACAATTGCAAAACTGGAAGGCTGCTTATATCCTTAAGGCTATTCTGGACAATTTGAACACTTTCTTGAGGCAACATGGAGTTCATGTTCACGAGAACCCTTCTTATTTGTGATGAGAAGTAATATAATGCATTACAGAGGTCTGCATTCTTCTGCTGTGAACTCGTCGGTGGTTCTATGATTTGAGCTACATCACTGTCAACCGACAGTCTTTGTTCAGCCTCAACATTCATTTGTTTGATACTTTTGGCCACACTGTTTGCCAGACTAATACTCAAATGCTTATCTCCGAGTGACACACTTAGGGCTTCCGCAATAATCCTGACAGCATTGTCAATTTGATCCATACTGGGTACTTGATTTAGATGCCACATACTTCTAACTGGTTCTAGCAATTTCGCTAATGATTTTGAAAGAAAAGAGTTCTCCCATTTTGTTAAGAAGTTTCTATTCATTTCAAGCTCTTTGCATTTAAGACGGGACAACAGATCATTAAAGCATTTGAGCATTCTTGGATAATCAATCTCAACAGATTGGCTGACATTCAAAGGACTCTTTTCTAACTCAATACTAAAAAGTTTCGATAACTCCAACCAAAAGTTTTTGGTGATGTTTCTAAAGTTACCAATAGCGTGCAACTCATTAACTACATTCTGGAGCATGACAACTTTCATGCAACCATTGTACATCTCTACTTTGAACAGCTTCTCAATGTTATCCCACAATTTAATTTTAAAATCATGGGAGTTCATGATGTTTGCTTTGCCGGGAGCAATGCGACCTGAACTAGATTTCTTAACTTCTATAGATACCATCTGAACATCAAGGGCAGTGTTAATTTCCTTCCTCAAGTTGTTCAGAATGGTGTCAACTGTAGTTTTTATTTGTTGTTCTGTGCACTGCAAGTTGTGGAACACCTTGAAACATTGAAGAAGTTTCACCTTATCCCCACTCAGTAAGCTAGATTGCAGTAACTCTGTAGAGTTTGTTAATAGCAACTGTTTCTTCTGATTAACTTGTTTCAACACATCATCCAAAAGGTTTATACCCTCGAAATCGTAGTCGCTGATCAACTCGTTAAGTTCGAATAGTATCATGGCCTCCTTTGTGGGGTTGTCTTTTACAGCAGTCAATTTGTTCCACAGCGCTAAAATTTTTGCGGTATGTCTGAGCAGGTTGCATGTGATCTGCACACGCTCGAGCATAACTGTTTGGCTTTCTAACGCGTTGTACGGCGTGTGCACACGCTCCTTAAGTTTTGACGCACCTCGCAGAAGTGACTGCACTTGGGACCGCACGGATTCCAGCATCACCTCTAGATCCGATATATGACTTGCTTGCGTGAGAAGATCGTTATGCTTCGCTAACACCTGTACTTCTAGACTTTTTGAAAGCTTTTCAATTCCTTGTGCGAGTTTAGTGACTTGATCCGACACGGATATATTTTCGCCAACAATAGGTTTAACAGAGTCAACGAGAAATTTACTATAGAATTCATCGTTCTCTATTTCTACACACACGTCTTTCGCTTCCATGTTAATAAAGCTTAAATATTGTTATCTAAGCTGCAGCTATTATAGAGATGTTGTTATGACATGACGTGCCAAATGGACAATTAAATGACAAGTTGATGACATGTTTAATGAAAACGTTTTGTTTTCTTTTAACACGCCCTTCATTCTTAGATTTTAACCAGTATTGATGTTACTTGACTTGAGAAACTTCGTTTTTTCGCTACTGGCAACAGTAGGCATATTAGAGGGAGGCACAATAATTTTGGTCTGCGAGATTTATAGGGCCGAACATATTTATATACCATAAAAGAGGCGACACAGCAGTTTTTCTGTACCTTTTTGCTCGTCGAGATTTTCATATCACCTTTTTTTTTGCTCGTTGAGATTCTAATGATGTAAGACAGGAACTTTTCATTGCCTTGGACGGCTGAAAGTCACGCTACACCACTGACTGGCAACAGGGTCGTTATTAAAACCGCCAAAAACTATGGCTGTTTTTCTCTGCTGTATTTGGTAATTATATGTTTCGGAATAATATTTGTATCCACTGGATTGTTGTATCACTCCTCCTACTTCTAGTGAATTGTGGTTAAGTTGTATCCGCAGGTAATTGTGACCCTTCACATGTTTTGATTCAGATGAGTAGTGTTTTAGATCAATGCGTACATATGTGGCAGAGTCTGCCCTCTCTGAGTCCATTCGGTAATTATATTTGTATGTAGTGCGGTAAATGTAACTCTCTGGCATGTGTTTCATTTCTTGTCCATTGTACCTAAATGACGTGCGTAGTCGTAGGTATCGACCTGTATGATACATTTAAGCTGATCAAACTTTCTATTTTTACGGATACTGCGTGAAATTTAATTGAAAAATGCAATCTCTGCTCTATCCTCGGCTTGCCGCGCCCAGCTGTGGGATTTAGGACAAAAACACCTCATGAACAGTTCGTTTCCAATATATTTAACGTAAATAAATGCAGTTGCCTACTGTCAGTTCTATTAGCAAACCCGTTAGACTCATTAGGTGAGTTGATTTGACGATTGTTCTCATAATGATGAGACTGATGGATGTGGACGAAGCACGACAGGTGTGTAAGGACAGAGATGTTTGGCACTCTGTGCTCGCTGCCTACCCCGCAAGGGATCTGGCGTGAAGATATATATGTATGATTCCACATAAACAGCTGGCGTAACACCAGATGTCGGTGTAGAAGGGTACTGTGAACGGACTATTGGCATGAAGGTAGTTGGTAGCGTAGTGCGAGCGGGCTTAAGCACAGCTGTATTGCTGTTTTCCTGCGAGGAAGGGAGGGGGCAGGCTGCTCGCACGCTGGGGTTCTTCAATTTTAAATATAACGGTGGAAAGACGTGACGAGCGTTTCAATTAAAACGCAAATTTCATGTAATGTTTATCAGGGTTTATCAGATGTTTATCAGATGTCCCGATTTTTCAAACAAAATGAAATGTCCCGCCCGGGCCAGGCTTTGACCCGCTTTTATAACACATATATAAACTTTTAAGCAGAAAGTCGTTAACCTTTTTTTCGTCAACATGATTATCATAGGCCTAACACTTTTACGGGGGCGGCAATATTGTCTCGCTTTCAATGAAAGTATCCCGCTTTTTTCTCTCAACAAGGGAGGAACGAACAGAATTAACAAGTATGTCTTATTATACGTTTAAGGGATCAGGTAAAGTCACAAATGTTAAATACAAAAAATAGAAACAGTTTTCGCCAATTTATTTATATCAATGAGCCGCACATTGGCGAGCCCGTTTTACAGAATTAATTACTTATTACAATAGTAACATATTATTACTTTCAAAAAATTGTGCTAACATTAAATCGGATACTAAGAATTATAGGTATTATAAACGTTAACAGATTTTTTATAGAAAAGCCATACACAATAGTTATTCGGAAATAAAGAGCCTGACAATCACTTTAGTCGTTATCTAACTATAACAAAATTATTTAAAAAAAAATACTCTAAAAGCTATAAAATGAAAAATAATCCACATGGCAAAATGCTGTGTTTTGCTAATGCATCAGAACGCAGCTCATGTTTAACTAATTAATAAAATTAATTATCTAAACTAAGGTACACGAATACTAATAATACCTAAAACTATGCAAAAAAACCTGTCGAAATATAATTAACTTAAGAGCTGCAAGTATAAAAAAATTCGTTTTTTATTTCATTGTACCTATTTATCATAACACAGTAAAAATGACTCCATACAATCAAAATATGTATATATTACCTATTACATGCTCTAGTGGTTTGAAAGCAAGTAAACATTAAGCAAAAGTGAACAATTAAGAAAATTATCAATGTATTACACATAATTTGTATCTTGAGGAAATCAGGAACACAATATTTTTAAAGTACATATCTCGCTATTTCCGTATAACATGAATGAAATCTTAAATACGCTGTCATAATTGATTATGTCAGAGTTAAAAAAAAAAATGTATATCCGAAAACTGTAGTAAATTAAGGAAGATGCTAACATGGCGGACACGAGGAAGTGTTACAATTAAATAGGTTAATGTACAAGTGATGCAAAAATAATAAATTAAATTAAAAATATTTCAAAATGACTACATAATCTTTTGTATGTCGTATTTATTTCGGCTACGCGCGACCAGGCAAGACACCACAAAAGTCGTGCTCAGAAATATGGAACTTATCACCGAATCGGTAGCTAAAGAACTGTGCGTTTTGAAAATGATATTTTTCCTAAAACTTCATTAAAAGTAATTCATTCATTCTCACTAACACAACATACATACACCAGATAGACCACGCATCGCTATTGTATCACATACATTGAACGACGGTAAGTGTCAAAAAGGTCTGGAATATTCTTTTCTATAATAATTT
This sequence comes from Mimoniades nurscia nurscia, assembly GCA_018246595.1. Lineage (NCBI taxonomy): Eukaryota > Metazoa > Arthropoda > Insecta > Lepidoptera > Hesperiidae > Mimoniades > Mimoniades nurscia. The sequence continues at coordinate 4,199 of DWFO01003311.1, read as the reverse complement.
GAACACAGAAGAAAAAGTTCAACAATATTAAATATATGTTTCTTATTATAAAATAGATAATTAAATTTTTTTATTATAAATTTTTCATTACCTTCAATCGACAAGCAAGCTTTTCAAATTTAGTTTAATAATAGCAGTTTTTTCAGTTCTTTTTATCTTTTTTTATAATCTTAGCGCGAATACATTTGAATGTTGAAAGAAAACTAAAACTATCACAAATTTCAAATAATGTGTTCTTTGATAATTTCAAATTTATAATATTTACATATTTATATGTACATTATAAGACATTAATTTTAGGATACAAAAAGGTAGAAAAAGCTTGCAAGATATTAAAAAAATATTCTAATAAAATTAATAATTTTATTTATTATTTTGATAAGAGTGATTATAAAATCCGTATATAGCGTAAGGAGATCGGTCCTGCCGCGAGTATTATAGTAACTTGTGCTGTTTATTCCACGTCTGACAAATCTATAAAGAATTTTTTACCGTAACAAGCTGTAGTCAAGCAAGTACAATTTTGTCTATGTTTATAAGCATGAAATGGCAACACAGTGATTTATACATCTATAAAATATTTGCATGCCATTCGGTTCCATTCTTACAGTTAAGAATTGAATACTTGTATGCCTATAGACATAATTAAGGGAATCATTTTGATTAATGAAATAAAATAAATTATGAACTTACGCTAAATCTACCCAAATTACATAAAAATAATGCAGACTCAGGCATGACCATTGAACATTTCCTGATTTCCATGAACCGTGGTTGCAATTTCTGTAACATTTTGATAACGTCATCGTTTATTTATAGAAAAATACAAAAATTGTACTATCACTATAAAATAAATCTTATGTAAAACTTGTTGCTTCCCGTGGTATAGAATAGTACTTTTTCTAGATGTTTGTTAATATTTTATCGTTGCTAGATAAGACATATTGATATTAAGAAGTCATGGATACTTTAAAATATAATATTAATAATGTTGCCAGATCTGTCAGAATGACAGTTGACTTCTTCGGTTCAAATTATTTTTTTCGCTTTTCGGAAGTTAATACTGCCTCCTGTAATCGACACATATGCAATCGGAGTAGAGGATCCTTATTATTATTATTATACAAAGTCCTGTATATTAATAATTCCAGCGTGACGTGAATGTGACGTCCCGAGTTGCAATTTATGACACAAATTATATGATATTTCATAATTCGCATCGCCATGTGCATGCCGGTTTCAACGATTTTGTTCATTGCAATTACTCTGTATAATTATGCCATATTCACTTTTCTGTTTTCCGAATGTATTAACCTCGTTTTGTCGGCCCATTCACACGTAAAATGTTAAAATACGTTACGTTACGTTAAAATCAAATTATAAGTAATAAATCAATGGTGATAAAAAAAAATCTTGTATCAGTATTCAAATATTAACATCGTATATTTATAACAATTGAAGTGTATGGAACCCCTACCCCTACCATATTTCCTATCTACTTACAATAAGTAGTATACAAGCTTATTATAGAACATTATATATAATAATAAAAAATATAAGAAATGTTCAGTTGACATAATATTGCAATGATTGAGCATGCAATAATTTAACATACCTACTCCTGACACACTGACATTTTGATGGTGTTGCTAGCGGACATAAAAGAAAACAGATTGGTCTCTAAAAGCCATAATATTTTTTTTTTTCGATATAGACATTTCTGTGAATTCATAAACTTTGCAAATTCGTCATAAGCAATACACAAAAATATTTAACTACGTTTGACATGTAGAGATAGGAAATAGATTTTTTTAAATGTGGTAACTAATTGTAAGTCAGTTTTCGCTATCTAATTGTAAACTTGTATACGGTATGGCAACATATTATATAATTATCTACATTTACCATTTGTTACATAAACATGACACTACATTTTGTCGGCAATATCTCACATTACAATTAAAGCCGTCCATTTTGTGATTTTAAGACGAATTCAAGAAAAAAAAGAGTGCAATTTTCTTTAGGAATATAAATTCAGAAAACTGTGATGATATACAGTTAACATGAGCAATTGGAAAGATCTGATGAATATTATTTTTAAACATTATACTGTAACAATGTTGCCATCAAAATAAATACATAATGACCATTGTTACTTTTGGAGACGCCTATAGAATGTTACCAACGCAACGATGGAGTCGCGCCGAATTCAAAATCAAAGCCCGATCTGTAGCGGCTTAGTTTTATAGCGCAGCTGGAGGCAGGTCGCAGACGTCGGATATTATAACACGCAGAAATCAACTTGGTACTTGCGAGGAATACGCTTCCTCACCCTCACACCGACACCGCCTACCTATGCCTACCGCTCTCGCCTTCGACGAGTGATTATTTACCTTGCTAGCACGACATCAGAGTGAGGTACTCAGTTAACTTCTGCAAGTTGCATTGTATTAACTTGACAGCATTTAAACTACGCTTTGTACGTAAATTACCTTACTTGCAGTGTTTTCACAACACATCGTATATTAGGAAGGATAATGAGTTATTAATAGAGCGAAAGAACTATTATAATTTTGTGCAAAATCATAATCATTAAATGTTTCATTAAATATAATAAATCACACGAATTATATTTCCACGCATACTGGCAATTCACATTCATTATTATACTGCATATTATTAAAAAATATTTCGAAATAGTTCATAATAATAATAGGTAATAATATGATAAATAACTACGAGCCTATTGATGTTCAAACTTGTCCGACATTAAAAAGTTTACTATCTCCACACAACATTGAATTTAAGATCCTTTGAATTATACTTTGGATGTATTTATTATAAGAAAAATAGTTAAATCTAAATATAATATATAATAGAATAATTAGGATTTAATAAGATATACAATGGAATACAATCTTTATATTTTTTCAATCTTTGAAGGTTAAAAATACATAAATAAAACAAAGAAAAATATAATTCGGAAATTATTTTCACTGCAGAAACGAAAAAATTAAATGTGTTTGTTTTTTTAATGACGGACGCGTTTTATGTCAATTGTAATAGACAATAGACAAACCTTTAAACGTCATTTCGATTAACCGTCACTTGTTTCATGTCATAGATATAGAGGTTGGTTAATTTTTTTTTAAATGTAAATCAGTGCCAGTATTATAAACTCGTTTTGAGTGACACACGTACAAGTAATTTGCACACAACCAAATCATGTTTGCACTACATATAGCAATATAAAAAAAAATAAACCACTGTATATCTAGAACACGTACACCTAGTACACCAGTATACACGTATTACATGTAGACTCTGCTAGAAGAATGACATTTATACTTAGCAATATAATATAAAAATATATAGATTACGCGTCATAATGTGTTGGAATTTAGTAGTTTTTTTTTACATTTTGCCTAAATGTCACCTAAATGTATAACAGGAAATGACTTTTTAATGAATTGAAATATTATATCCTTTTCCAATGCTATAGTTCAGGAAATAATTATACCGATACATTAGACGACGAATTCTATATTTTTATACGTACATATATCCTAAACCAAGTATAGGTATGCATTCTGTGAGATATGGTTGTAGTCCACCTTGGGGCAATGTTTATATGAGCGTGCATTTGATCTTACGCCGGTCGCCCAGCTTATTCCCCCGCCGGTACTTCTTGCCGCGGCTTTCCTTGTCCTTGCGGATCTCCCTCACTAGGGTGTAGAACGCGTCGTCGACCCCCATGCGGGTCTTCGCCGACGTCTCCACGAACGGCACGCCGTAACTCCTCGCCACCTGAAAATGCGATGAACGAAAATCAGAATATCAGCCTCATATATTATCATAGTGAAGAATGTAGAACAAAAGTGTGCTGGTAATTAGGTGATATTTTGCACTCGGTGCTTCCTGTCTCCTCAGTCAGGGAACTGGTTTAACCATACAAGGCTAATATTACCATAAGTCTGATATCGCGTGCCTAAATGAATAGAATGACGAATGTAGAAGAACAACATCATACAGAAAAGAGGGCCATACCGAGCTAACTGATTGAGGATAATAATCTTTATTCAGCCTGTCTTCTTACATAATCAATCCTTTAATACCATTCATAAAAAACGTAACTTCACGCCTGTAATCCCCGAAGAGGTAGGCAGAGGAATGCAGAACACTCCTACGTTTCACCGGTT
>DWFO01003310.1:0-12466 GCA_018246595.1 Mimoniades nurscia nurscia | reverse complement strand
CGTCCCACTATGGAATAAGTGGTGAGCCTATTGCCATACACCGGGCACATATCCAGACTCCGAGCCACTACTAGAAAGTCTAAATTAGAAAAACTTCGTAGAATCCGCCCCGGGAATTGAACCCAGGACCTCCCGATCGACATTTAAATGCACAGTAATAAATATAAAACATTTTGGCTCATTGCCAAAAATTATACTTTGAATTATTATTATTTATTTTATTTATTATTTATTATTTATTTTATTTATTTGAATTATATTATTAAAATTATACATTATATATCACGGCAAGTTCCTGACGAGTTAGGCAGAATACCAAGTATCAAATATTTCCTATACCTGACATGCTTCATCTACATTGGTCCCACTCTTCACACACGCTGGTTTAAAAACCTGATTTACCTATCAGCTACGGGAACAAGCAATCTTCTTCGCACTAACGCACCCTAAGTCTCCACATCACAGCTATCAGATTCATCAGCTAAATCGCTAGAGAGATTTTCTTCAAAACTCATCTTTTCAATAATCATTAAATACATGTAACACGTTCTGAAATAAAGTAATAAGTCGATAAATTAAATTTAATGCGTCGGTAAGTTAGATAGAGATTGGTATACGTCGTCGTTTATATGTTAGTACGAGTAGTTCGTATTTATCTCACGTACTAACTATATGAGACGCAGCAAACTCGCCGCAAATGAACACGCGTCCATAGTGAGTCGTGGCTCTTACAAATGAGCAATCGCAAAGATAGTTGTTCATTATGAGTTTTTGTTTTCTACTATCGTATTGACTTTTATATTAATTTCATCGCATACAAACTTTACAAAATTAATTTATTGTCTTTCCGTTGATAAGTGTTTTGTGATACGACGTCGAAATAATAAAATGATGTTCCAGATCTTGCCACACACTCTGTCAAATAATTACACACATGCATACATATCGACACGCCAGGTCCCTTACGGGGTAGGCAGAGGGCACCAAGTGCCACATATCTCTGTCCTTACATACAGGCCGTTTTTGGAGACAAATAAAATATGTAGTAAACTAACATAATGCGCATTGAATGACTTTATTTTGTAAAACAAATAAAAGAGCTTAATTTCTTTATTAAAAAGTCATCTCGATTATATCATAGAAGACAATATGTGAACTTTCTGACGCCAATGGCATCACTGCGTACTTATGCTTAAATGGTTACGAGATACCTACTTCTGTAAAGTATAATAAATACGTCATTTCCATAACTTAAACTGGCGTGTGTGGAGCGAGAGAGCGAACAATTTAGAAGAGGACCACATGTGTATGATAATACAACAGAAACTTGGCATGCATTCTGCCATTTGACGTGGTGTGATGCAATTATAATTGTATTAACCCTTATAACTCAAAATACACTTACGTGGCTTACATGTATAAACTTCTGAGCTCTTACGGTCGAACAAGGCTTGAAATTTTCTTGTCAAAAGATCATAATTTACTTACGATACATATGTAGAAAGTGTTGATAATTGAAAGCTATGTAGTCAGTGTATAGTAAAAAGATATTTTTTATGTATTTAAGGTGCTCTCTGCTTACTCCGTAGAAGACCTGGCGTGAATATATGTTGTTGTTGTTAAATATATACATGGCTACTGATTTTTTTTACTACTGTTAGTGTAATCGTTAAACCAAACATCAAAAGGTTTACAAATTGGCTATGTAGTAAACTTATTAGGTTTCAGAAGCGTGGCACCCCCGTAGGTAGGGTACCTACTGCGAAAAACATTCGCGCTCTTTATCCGAGTAAATTAGAACTTCGTAAGCACCGAAGCCGGTTTTCCAAGTTTAAAACCATTAATTTCGATCTTTCCGAATCGTATCGATCGACAAGACCTACAAGTTAGACGACAATGTGTTTGGGGTGGAAGCAGAGGAAAATGTTTTTAAGACATTGGAGAAATCGCTCGGGAGTTTTAACTAACTTTAACATGGCATCCCACGGTTAAGCGTAAGATCGACCACCCATATACAGGCGGACCACGTAGTCCGCCAGATCTGTGCGTGGCATGCGGTACTCCGACCAATGTTGCCATGCTGGCTGTGTACGTTCGACATCAAGGCGTCACGCGCCGGTAGAAAAAACGAATTGCACGCGCCTGCATTGTTATTTGGCGATGACCACATCATAGGTACTTTGTGACTCTTCCTTATATGTTTATATGGAATATTTATAAGACATTCTCGAAACGCTTTATAACACATATATAACTGTACATACACATATAACTAGTTCATTGGTTGAGAATGTCACTAAGCATTAATTCCGTCGTTAAGAACTTGGCAACAAAGAGTTGAAGATCGATTTCAGTGGTGTGCTATTAGAGTGGCATATGACACACTTATAATATATATACCATAGCGACATAACTTTAGGTCACATCATCGGCATAAACTCTTTTGATCGTTCTGTTGTTGATCACGGATCTTCTCTTACCATGAGTGGGTTATAGTACAAAAAAAATACTAAATAAAAATAAGTCTAATAAAGTGTAATACATCGTTTGCAAGCTGCCGAACCAAAGGTCCTGGATTCAAATCCCGGAATGGGCACTATTGGATTTTGTTAACTTAGATTTTCTAGTAGTGGCTTAGAGTCGGAATATGTGCCCGGTGTATGGCAATACACTCACCACCTATTCCATAGTGTGTCGTAAACGTAACTGGTGAAACGTGGGAGTGTAGTACGCTCCTCCTTAGGGGTTACAGGCGTGATGTAAGGTTGTTGCATTTACTGAATAAAAAGACGAAAAAGACATCCAACGATTGAATTATGCATTTTTATTTTCCCGTAGACACGGTACCAGGTTATCACAATTGATTTGGGACACAAAAACCTGGCGTCTAGAGACACAAAATATATTTAACACACAATAAAGCAAGAACAAGCGCCTATAAAGTTTTATGCGGGCTGTAAGGGAGATACGCGGGCAGCACACAGCTACAATACGCTTGGTAAATATAAGAAGGACGCATAGAACAACAAAATATTTTTGTATTACTTACATAAATAATTCTACTTACAAATTTGTCTCGGACAGTTAAAGAGTGACAGATTAGAGAATGACAAAGCAGTTATGCAATAATAATGTGGATAGGTGCAGCTGCTGATAGAAACCATAACTTATCGACCTTGATCAAACAGGTCAAATGCTGTCTGATGGAGAGTCAGAAAGCTCTCTAATCAGCGCGCGTGTCTGAAGAGTTTTACATTTCGAAGAATTTCGTCAGGTTGGCAAGCATAGAGATACGTGAAACTGACGCTATCTACTTATTACGTAAGGGAATTAGTGTAATTAGGTACATAATAATATATCCTTACTATCATAATATCACTGCCTCGTTGGTCGTGTTGGTTCCGAGTGCAACTGCCGAACGGCAGGTCCTGGATTCGATTCCCGGGTCAGGTACTACAAAATTTTCTAATTTAGATTTTCTAGTAGTGGCTCGGAGTCTGGATATATGCCCGGTATATGGCAATAGGCTCACCACCTATTCCATCATGGGACTTAAAAGTAACATTCCTACAAGTTCTACATTCCTCTGCCTACCTCTTCGGGGATTACAGGCGTGAAGTTACTTTAACAGTAATATTTGTTGTAAAACCTAATATTCTTATTTCTCTATTTTAGATGTTCTTCGGGCAATGCAGAATTGTACAAGGAAAAACACTCATCCACCAAAAGTCGAAAAAGTCACTTTCCTTCCCTCACTGGCGGAACGCTGGACGATAAGAGCAGCTCCGAGAGTCTCAATTTTGGTAAATCATAAGTGTTATTTTAAATATTTATGGATAAGATATATAATACCCAATTATAGATATAGATAAAAACATGTGATACATTATTGACATTAATAGCATTGAATATCTATCAATGAAAATGAAATTCAGGTAGTTTATCTCGGTAAATAATAAAATAAACTTTATAATTATGGTTTTCTCTAAAGTCTATAACTAGTACTTACATGCTAAAGGCTTAATATCAAATGTAACATAAAAAAACAAGAAATGTCAGCTCGTGATACCTGAGTGCATGAATCACTCAGGGGAGTCCAGTGTCTAGCAGTGGAGTTAAGCTGATGATGATGATGATGTTAAATAAAATATATCTTGATCATTGGGCATATCAAAAATGTTTACCAGTTTGAGTAATTTCAGTTTTTTTTCTTAAGTTTAGTTTTTAATCTATAAGCAGGTAGCCCCTATCACATTATTTCCCTTAACATTTCATAGACTATTGCAGACTTCCATACCCTAGTTCCAACTCTTTCACATTGACAAAATCATAACATCACGAGTTAGAGTTCTCTAAATACAGAATAAATTTTTATCTTTTTTAGAAAATGAAATGTTTGTTCATATGTGTGTAATTTATTACAGTGTTGTCTAAAATATTATAGTTATCTGAATAGGAATTATTTTCTATTGAGAATATCCTATTTTAAGTATCAGAACCTCAGTATCAGATTTTTAATTGGCTCCTGAGCAAATCATGTGACTGGGTTATCTGTGGTCATGTGGTCACCAGTAGTCTTGTACTTAGCAACATTTACTGAGATTGCCATAACATAAAACCACAAGCAGTCATCAAGTTTTCTCACCCAATATGTTATATTTGTACTAACCATGTGTTTCCAAACCAGCTCAAAATGTATTGTAACTGCACAACTTGTATGCATATAGAAGGGCTGGTTAACACATTGATAGGTAAAGCTAGTAAGTAGCAGTGACAGTTGAAACATGTTCAAGATTACTGATTAATAGCTCAGTGCAGATGTGAGTTATGTAATTTTTTGCCTGGGTCCTGGATATCTGTCAGGATTCGTTGTACCTTGTAACTTTTGCAGTATACCCTTATTCATATGAAGTGTAATTAAAATTCCTGTCTCATTGGTCAAATGGTTGCAAACATAGATGGCAATTGTGAGGTCTAGTAACATGTTGGGTAGTGTTTTTGCTAACTAAATTTTGCTAAATAAAATTTTCTAGCAACTCTCTGAGTCTATCCATGTCACAGCACAGTTAGAATACATTTACCGATCCCGTGCCAGAATACAGGGTGACGTAAGAGGCGGCTATATCTGGCCCTAAGAGATAGTGGTACAGTGCAATCTGTCTAGTCACATTCATGCCCTAGCCGCCTATGGGCCTCAGCGTAGGCATGCGAGAAGCTGTGCTCTGCATCCCCAACCACATGGCCAGCATGGTGGTTGTGGGCATAGTCTCACAGGGGAGGGTTATGTCCAGCAGCAGACTGCAATAAGCTGATGATGATGATGCTCTGAGTCTGGATTTGTGCTTGGTGTATGACAATAATAAACTGATCCTCTTTGTTTACAGGGAGATTCCGGAACAGCAACACCTGTATACCTGAAAGGGATGCTCATTCTAAAGAAGTGCGACTGGTGCGGCCAACTAAAGGGGTGTCGTTTAGGGATGAAAGGCTTGTGTTTGCTCCTACACAGGGTGTCCCTTGTGCATTGTTCAGTACCATACCATACTCAAAAACAGTCAGAAGTGCCCGGTATGTTTATTGTTAAAAAAGACATTTAAATTAAATTCATTAAATTAAATTAAATTACATTTAATTACGTACATTACATTACATTAAATTAAGTAAATTAAATTGTACTAATTTATAATTTGTATATGTATAGTTGGTAACACTTTCCTTGGTGATCAACATGTAACTTCTAAACAAATTGAAATAACACAGCACTTCTTATTACATCTTTAGTTAAGCAATTTTATGTGTTGTTTAATATGTATTACATAAATATTTTTACACCTAACAAATTTGGTACAGTTTTATACTGTACAATACATATAAATAATTGGAAAAATATAATATAGGAATGTTATTTTGGTCTCTATAAAGGACTAAGTTAAGATCCTGTTGTGATTACTTGTCTTCTACATTCCTGATTTAATGTTAGTATAGAAAATATCTGAAAACGACATTATGACCTGTGTATATGAAATAAAAAACCATTTGCAGATCTGATTTGAGGAAAGATGGAGTGCGCAGACGTAACACATCAGGTCCAAGACCTCTATCTGCCATCACAGATAGTGGTATGGATCCCTTTGATCTGCTCGGGTTGGAAAGAGAAGAGCACGGTCAGGATATATCATATTCCAAATTGTTAGTGCCATCTAGAATATGTACAAGGGAACAATACAGGAAAATGTACGATGGTGATTTTAGTGAGAAAGCTACTTGGAAAATTCTAAATCGACAACCTCATGTCATAGCCAGGTATTTGTTATGTTTACTTTGGTTCAATTACATTATGGTAAAGTTTTATTTTTATTTATCGATGTCTATTTAATGGAAATATATATTTAAATTTGCTTTGTGCATGTTACTTCATGTTTTTATTTATAAGTGTTCACACTATCATATTGTTTCCTCGGACTGTTTAAAGTATGTTATCCAAATTAAACAAACATATACATAATATTGTTATCACCTATACATTCCATTGAACTGTTCTAATCCTATATTGGAAGGTCATGTAAGTTGGACAAAGCTCATACTTGTCGGAACAGTTTTGATATCACACAGCTTAACTCATGTCATCACTAACATTTGACTTTCAGGACTAAATTATTGACGAGGCACAAGGATAAAAAATGGTAAACGAAAAAAAGTATTATGTAATGCTACGCTACATTTAGAATATAATAATTAATTAATGCTCCACTATTTGTGCTAATGTGACATAACGAATATTTTGTATATTTAAGTATGGCATTGCAATGTCTATCACAATGAATCAGATTCTTTTTTCACTGTGTAATAGAATTCATTTAATAAGAACATGTAATTCAAGCATAAATATTGAAGCAGTCGCAAATGAAACGGGGCTGCTATTGTAAATTAAGAATGTTTGACACTAAATATTTAATTTGGGGTCATATATTTTTTTATACTAGTCTCACGCCTTTTCTTAAATGGCTTTAATGGATAATTTACTATATAGCTAGAAGTGCCATTATTAACACCGAAAATCACAGCGCTCTTGTAACATCACTTAGTGCCTCCGAATTAACCTCTGGTCATTGGCTGTAATCTATCTCACAGGATTACCTAAGATCCATCGACACTTTTCCAAATCACACTCAGATGTTGCTGATGGAATTGAGACGCTTTCTATAACGTTCCTTATAGTTTTGCCAGCTGATTTGCATCAATGTTTTCTATTAGGGTATTGTTATTAGATAATAAATTAGTCACATGCATGCCATGTAGATATAAGCATGGTTACTAGTGTTTTATTAAACGCAAACAGTAATGACCCATTTTGTGGATATTTTCAACATCAATGCTTGACGAATGGGAATGAGAAATTGCGTTTCGCTTAGGATTTGGTTTGCTTCTTGTGAACTAAAGCGATAATACACACTAATAAAGTATTAAGTGCCGTTGTATTAGTGCGCATATTCAGCGTGTACTTTATTGTTAAAGTATTAGATATTGAAATATTTTCAATTCCACTTGTAACATACAACTTTTAGTTTCTAGAGGGTAGGTTTTACATTTTGTGGTATGTCAAAAATATTTTAAGTTAATTATAATTCGATGCAAGTCGGCTTTTAATAGATATATTTAATAATTACTGATTTTATTAAACTACTAACGAAAGCATGACACTTTTATGATGTGTATTGTGTACCATACTATGGCTATTTTTAAATTATACTTCTTTAAAAAATGCATGAATGCATGTTTAAAGCTTGATGGTATTGAGTTGCATGTGTTTCAAAATTGGTACATATAAGTTGTTGGTAAAAAAAAATATTTTAGGTGCTTCTCGTATGAGTCCTCTCAAAGAACGACCATAGCGTCATCGCCGCCGCATTCTACTATAGAGAATAAAACTTTCGACTGGGACGAAGCGGCAGTAATATCACAAAAATACGTAAGTTTGGCTTTGAACTGGAATACCCTGTAATAGAAGAATAGAGCTCAGTGATTTTCTGGTTGAAATTTCTAATAAAGGTTCGAATTCTGGATTTATGCCTGGTGTCCATACACCAGACATAAATAAGGCAATAGGCTCATCCCCGCCATGGTGAGTCGTGAACGTAACTGATGAATCATGGGATTGTCCTATACTCCTCTACCTACCTCTTCGGCGATTACCAGAGTGACATTATGTTTAAAATTATGCCTCTGCATTAAGAAGTTTGAGATTCGAATTGTAACATCCACCGTTAGTTTTAAAAGGCTTGGTGCGTGCGGATAGGTTACCGTTAGTGCTTTTCCATTAGTGCTTCCGCGCTTCAGAGGGCACGTCTGCGTAGGTCTAGGGTACGCCTAGCCAATGTCTGTTGTCATCATGACGTAACAAACGTTAAATTTCATCTGAGGACTTAAGCCTTGTCGACGATTAATCCGTACTCTGCCCGTCCTCATCCTGGAATATGCATTTATTGAATAATGAAAATATTGAGACCGGCGCCCTATTGGGACCACACTCGGGACCCTATTAGGACTAAAAAGGGTTTGTTTAAGAGAACGCCACCTCAAACTAGGCAGAGTGTACATAATGTAGGTGCTCTAGGTAGACTTATTGCGTTATTTAGCTGTGTGCGTGAGGTTACAGTTGAATAAAGATGCTAAAATTTCTTGCTACATTATTGACTTAAAGAAACATGTATATGTATCAAAAATACATATATATCTATTATATACAACGTTATATGTATGTCACCTTGATGACCATTCCTATAGGTACATTACTGTCCGAACGTCCTCGACGATCCGGAGCTGATAGCTGGCAAACATAGGACCTTGCTCACCTTCACGTCGTACATGACGTCGATCATAGACTACGTTCGTCCGCAAGACTTGAAGAAGGAACTCAATGACAAGTTCAGGGAGAAGTTCCCCCATATCAAGTTGACACTCAGCAAGCTGAGAAGGTGACGTGTGATTTTTTCAATAAGTTTTTAATTAATCCGATTCTCGCGTAAATCCAATTAACTATTTATGTACAAGTTAAATTAAATTGACATTCAATAAGTTTATATTAAATTGACATTCAATAAGTTCAGATGACAGGGTTTTATGACAGTTTTCGTACGAATCGCGCGTAAATCATAGTAAATGTTTAGGTGGACTAAATTTATGTCATTTTCAGTATAAAAAAGGAGATGCGAAAAATCGCTAAACACGACAGCGGTGGAATCGATCTCCTGTCAGTTGCGCAAGCGTACGTGTACTTCGAGAAGCTGATCCTCGCCAACCTCATCAACAAGGACAACAGGAAGCTGTGCGCCGGCGCGTGCCTCTTGTTGTCGGCCAAACTCAACGACGTCAAGGGAGAGATGCTAAAGGCTCTTATTGAGGTGCGGTTTACCTTTATCTAAGTATGTATAGTGTTGTAAGCGGCTATAGTTAATAAAGTATAGATTTATATCTAAGCTTACATTGTGAAGATATTTAAGTAAGTCGATTAATTTGATTATTTTTGTGTTGTCGTTTTTTGTATGGAATAATAAATTAGACACGTTAACTGATTCAAAGCGGTGGCTACGAGCGACAGGCCGTAGTATCTATGTTATGAATGTAGGTATATCTAATCCGACTGATGTTCTGAAGTAGTCGTGAATTTGTGACTACGATATAATACTTTATGTGAATTCCGAGTACATATTGAGTGAATTCAAAAGGTGTATTAACATTTGGCAGCGCGTTGAAACGACGTTCCGAGTGAACAGGAAGGACCTGATGAAGTTCGAGTTCGCGGTGCTGGTGGCGCTGGAGTTCGGGCTGCACGTGCCGCCGTACGAGGTGTTCCCGCACTACCAGCGGCTGCTGCACGACTCGTGACGCTGGCGCCGGCCGGCGGAGGCGTGCGCGCGCGCCGGCTCGCGGCGCCGCGCCAGCATCGTCGACTCGCTGCGCCGCCCGCCCGCCGCGCGCCCGCCGCGCGCTCCTAGCGACGCTTTTTTTTTATATTCAGCCAAGCACACCGACCACTAGGTGGTGAGTGTTTGGCCATCTGATGCTCTTGCATTTTTTTTTAAGTCAATGTAATTTATTGTGGATTATAGTTACAAGTAGAGATTTTTTTAATGTAACGGAATTAAATGTTCTATATTCTACCGCTGATGGGCATGTAATAATAAAATTAGTTTATATAAACACATTAGATCAGTTACACACATTAGATTAGATCACATTAGGTCATTCTAATGTTTGTCGTCTTTTATAGTAAATTGCGTCGCATATGATTGCCTTAAGGCAATCCAGGTACATTATCACGAAGATGTCAAGAAGACACTTCAATATAGACTCAAATTTGTTTATCCCTTTGCCATCAGATGCTATTCAAATATTTGTCCGCAGCCAGAAGTGATGGGATTCGCTTTGCTTGATTATTTCCGACGAAAATATATGTGCTATTACCGTGAACAATATCGTTTGAGTAAGTGTACGCTATAGAGCAGCGTTGAACATGGACGATGCTTTAGTAGATGAATTGGGACATTATGTGTTCACATTTTAATAAAAATAGGACATTGACTTCGAATTTAACTGTGAATTAATGTATTATGCATATTTTATTTCTCTTTACGTTTCTATTTTTGATCACAACTTTTTCAATCTTCCTCATAATTACAAATGTGTAGAACCGTAAAGATTTCATGAATTAAAATCGTACCTAAAATGTATTTGCTCAAACCTTTCATCTTTCTTGGACGAAAAAAATATTTGTATTTATAAAATTATGTAGTATAGATAATACTGTTATCTCTCTGTATCTTCAACATGCGACAAGACTCGATTTAAAATTCGCCTAATTTCAATGTAGCTGTTAAAATATAGCATGTACATAGTTCAACAATACGATAGAAACGACGAAGACGGGCATCAATGGGCCGTGGTATTGCAAATTATATTTTCCGAATAGCTAAATATTTTATGATACAGCGGTCCTCGTGCTTATTGAAATAGTATAGAATTTAATTATAGACCATAGATTAATGTTCGGACATAGAAAAAATGTTATATAGAATTCGTAATAATTTAAAACATTTCGATTAGAGACTTTTTTCCATAGAGCAGATCGACGTGGCTGTCTAATTATAAATGTCTAGTATATAAAATAAGAAAAAATAAACAATGGAAAAAATGTGTTTAACTTAAAATAATTTAATAGCCATTTTTTTATGGCCCACAAATTGCACCTCAGTGTAGTAAATATTGATAAATTATTTATCTTTATTAAATTTAATTATGTATTATTCTTTAATTTTGTGTTATTAATTAATTTTTCAATGTGGCTATATTTAATCTGTATATACACATAAAGAAATCAGAGAATACGTTTTGTTTTATAAAACTTTTGTAAATAATTGTGCAGTCACGAATGGTAATATTAGTGTACATATAATAGAAAATCTTGATGTTATAGTTATAAGATGTAAATTTAGTTCATTCTCAGCTCTTCGTTGGTAGGTAAGTACCTAAATTCGAGGTGCATTTATGTAATTTCTAGAAATTATATATTTGATATGAAAAGCACTGTTTAATGGCAAGCTTAAAGTGCTCTGTTATGTATAAATAAATATTATTTAATGTGTTATAATATATAGTATTAACTGACGAATTTATCTTATGATGTTACAATAAAAACATGAGACATATCTGCCGTGTTTACTTTCTAAACTGACCATATACGTGCCCAAGAGTTCAGCTACGCGCGCTAAAGAAGTATTCGCTTTTTTGGCTCACTTTTACCAGTAGCCCGTTTGGAGAATGGATTTTGTGTCTGGTGTATGGTAATGGGCTCATCAGCAATTCCATAGTAGGACATATTGTATAAAATAAGTGGTGAATCCTTGGAGTGTGCTATGCTCTCTACCTACCACTTCGGAGTAATACAGGCGTGATGTCATGTTATACATGGAGGTTTTAATTTAATAAGTAATTGAAATACCAAGTGCACTTGGTATTTTAATAGACTGCATAAAACTTCTACCTAAAAATACCGAACAAAGCTCGGTCATCCACTAGTCTGATTGTTATATATGCGTTTAGATTTAGAACATTTTATACGATGCTAGATATGTCTACATATTGTGACTTTTATCGTAGTATAGCCATTGGAAACAGATGCTCAATGTACCGTAAATAATATACCGCCCATTAGAATTGTCGAGAAGTTTTAAAGTATAATCACGCCTGTTATCCCCGAAGAGGTAGGCAGAGGAATTTAGAACACTCCCACGTTTCACCGGTTACGCTTACGTCCCACTATGGAATAGGTGGTGAGCCAATTGCCATGCATCGGGCACATCTCCAGACTCCCAACCACTGCTAGAAAATCCAAATTAGAAAATTTTGTAGTGTTCGACCCGGGAATCGAACCCGGGACCTCCCGATCGGCAGTCACACTTGCAACCAA
>DWFO01003309.1:0-12466 GCA_018246595.1 Mimoniades nurscia nurscia | reverse complement strand
TATGTCAAAAAGCCTATTACTCAATTGCAGATTACATGCAAGACATAGACGTTTGGAAATGAGTTGCTATAGTTCTATAGTGCTTAAAATTGTAGTTTATATATTAACATAAGGTATGCTTATTTTAAAAATCTGGAGTAGCACACCTATAGTGTTTCGTTCGCCGCTTCTCCGTAGCGAGGCATTTTCCTAAGCAGTGGTACTTTCATTTTGACGTACAAAAATTGTCGAAATGAACCAATTTTCAATAAACGATATTTGAATTTGAATTTTCCTACCTCTTCGGGGATTACAGGCATGATGTTACTTCTTTATAACAGTTATATCAGCGACATATTTAAAATAAGTTTTTTTTTAAGATTAAACGCACATAAAATTGATATAGGTACTACCCAAAAACTAGCATTATCTAAACGTATGCAAACGTAATAAGAGCCTGTTCTTCCCATATTCACATTAAATTTCTTACACATGACACCCGCCATGAAGAACCCTTATTCAAATTGAACGGCCCATGACAGGCGGCTCAGCGTTGAATAATTCAAGTGTTATGATCAAAGACAATATAGATCACGAGAAAGCGAAAAGCGCGCGAAACGCGACCAAAGCCAAGGATTTTACATAGTTACATCAACGAAATACGATTTTCGTGTATTACTTTCCTTTGTAACGGCTGATGAGGTAATACTTGAATTTTGGCAATGAATATAGAGCAAAAGGGAAATATACATACGAAGGTGTATTATTTCATCATAGGTCGAGCCACGATTAACTTTGATATGTGAGAATGAATATCTATAATCGTATAAATTGAAGATTAGAAAGAAATTTGTCAGGACTGTAGCCGCTGGCAATAATTACTGTCTGCGTACCCCTATGGGAAATTTATACATTGACAATGCGTGACATTGCATGACAATTTATACATACACATGTTTGTATGCTGATCGAGCTAATTTGTGATAATCCAACTGATTCCAACGACATCGTTTGCGTTATGTTTTAGCAATAATTTACGTACAGAGAAAACAAACATGAAAAAATATTGATGACAAAAATATACTTTGCTAGAAATTTTAGCTTCTTAAAACATTGATAACTTCACATTATCTAGATGGTAGATGTAGGATGTATATTTTTAGGGGTGTTTTCATACGTACGTCATCATTTTTGGTGTAGGTTTAGCTTCAAAATTATATTTAAATCACACACACGCACACACAAGTGTTACATTACACGTAAGTGCAGGTTGGCAGGCTATTTTGTACTATTGTAATAAAACAAAATTTATTTAATAAAACAGATATAGTTTCATTGAAACTATTACAGACTCTACATTTCGAAATAGAAATGCGAATAGAAGGCGCTATTCGAGTACTCTATGCCGGAGTTAGTGCGATTTTGAACGAAGTTCAAAAACTACGAAGCTTGGCACCTCCCCAACCAATAACACGAATGCAAGTCGATCCGGTCCAGTCTGCACAACGTCTAGATTCAAATCACGTATTAATCCTAACGAAAGTGCAAATTGAACTAGCATATACATATATATTATATGATATAGTAAATCACTGATATGAAGTTATATCTAGAGATATTCATGACTCCATGAAACCGTAGGCCTTTCATTTCTACTGCAATTTGCAGATCCTTTGCAACCACGGCAGGACTATTCATTGCTGCCTTACTTGCTGCATCATAAACATCACCATCTTCACCATAATCATATTTATCATCATCATCGTCAGCTATTTTAAAATTGCACTGTTGATCACGGGTCTCGACGACAAGGTTTAAGGCCAACCGTGCCTGTCACTGCTAGTTGATACACTTCAGCCCCTTAGAACACATTATGTAGGTAGAGCTCCGGTATGCATAAGTTTTTTTCATGATATCTTTCTACACCGTTAAGCCGTTATTTAATCTAAAAGACGAACATACATAGGTACCTTGATATTATAATAAGACATGTGCCCACTTGTTTGAACCCAGACCCCTGGTGTAGAAGGCAGTAATCCAAACCATTCGACTATCATTGCGTTATATGCACAAACGAATGACGTCATCATCATCAGCCTTTCTCAGCCCACTGTTGGATATACGCCTCCACCAAACAGCGCCATCACGCTCTGTCTTAATACAATGCAGACCAAGATTTGAACCCAAGACTGCCGGAGTGGAAAGCTGATTCTATAACTGTTTCACTTATACAAAAACATAATAGAAAGCTATACGGAACAGAACAAAAATAATAAAAACGACAGAAAAATTGAAACCGCCGCCGGGGGTTGGAGGCAAGAACAAATTTATCTTTCCTTCAACGAACATTTGACTCCTTTGAGAATTTTTAAGCAGATTAAGAGAATCATTAGCTATTCCAACTAAGAGCAGCGTTTGTACGGTTTGCAAGCGACAAGAGAGATTAAAGTGAGCCCCCCGGCGTGCTTCGAGCGGCGTTTTCTTCAGTTTTCCAAGTATTATAATATTACTTACGGCTCATTTCGCGGCCAACCACCGTTTATGTAGCGGATGATTGATATCTTCATTTTTACATACACATTCATTTATCGCTGGTAAAGAATTAAAATAGTGTTCGTTTTGTCTCAACGAACTCGAGAAATTATTATTATACCATCACGCTAGGGTTCTTTCCGGGCAGGCAGAGAGCTCGCGTGTACAATACTATCTCTACACACCCGAGTTGTTTCTTTGACATTCATCGCTCTTCTCGCACACGCGCCATCACTAAACACTGTTATATCATCATCAGCAACAGCAGCAGCAACCCTTCTATAGATAGATAGATAATGTCTTTTAGGTATCCTATTTCTTTATTTACTATCCGTTAGATGTCTTCCTACCTAGATGAAAACCCATTTCCTAGTAATGTGTTTGTGTTCTTCTACTGTTTTGAAATACATCTTATGAATCCAGCTTGCGACAAGTGGTCGTCAAAGTAGATTATAGTGAAGTTTATTTTCTAATAATAACAATCCTTGAACTCGTCGTTTTCAATTATAATATTAATATAAATGTTTATACAAGTTAATTTGCGTTAGTAATCTTAATATAATTGATGTTACCGCTCGACACAGGCCCCTTAAGATGCTGCGCCGCGGGCGAACTGGCGAATTTGTACATTTTGTCCAATGTTAATTACACTCACTTAACTGTCGGCAAACTTAAGCACAAATAGGGCTGACTCGGATCTATCGCATGCTTTAATTAAGTCGACAAGACAGTTGTCAACCCTCAGTTTTTTCTAGTAAAAAAATTGATAATATGAAAATAAATGATAAAAATGTTTATTATTAATTTTTCAAATAATAAAAAGGAAGATTAAATTATAACTTAAATATTAATTTATAAAAGTCCGTTTTTTTTTACATTTATAAAAAAAACATAATATTTTTGAACAGAATCTTCACTAATAACATCGCCAATATTTATATCATTTCATTATGGAACACTTCTCTCCTTCCAGTAATATTTCGACTTGAGTAACATTCCGCCTTATATCACTTTTTCGTATCGAATATAATCATATTATATACGAGTATGTACCTACATAATTTGAACATTTGCTATAAATAAATTTAATTCTATCAACATCATGAAACTAACAATTGATATGATATAAATACGCGATAAAGTAACTTTAGTAGTACGCGATTATTTCAACAGTTATTTAGCAGACATGCCCGGGGGCTCGAACTCACTTTATAGCAAGTAGGGTGTCCATCCGCAAAGGCGGAAAACGATGCATTGTTTTCCAAATACGTAAACAATGTTGCAAAATTGTGTCCTAAATATGGAAAAAATCATATGTACAGAACAAGAATGTCTTCATATGTATAAATTTTAGTCTGTACTTTCTAGTTGAAAAAAAAATCGAATTATATAATTGAACTCTTTACTTGTTTTATCGTATTGTATGCCTACCTTATCAAAAAAAAATCGTATATACACTACGCAGTAAATCCGTTTGATAATAAAAACTAGGCTTTATGCTTAAGCCTTAACCATTAACAACAATATAAAAAATAACTATAAATTTACTTCCTGTTACCTGCCTGCACCTGTTGCATAATGGTTTTAGATAATTTTGAGTTCTCCCCGTAAATTGGTTAGTCCCACATAAGTCGTGACATGGCAACACTAGCGAAGACAGACTAGTTTATTAATTACGGTTTGACAAACTATGCGGCCGCTCAAGTTTAATACCCCTTTCCGTCTCGTCGGGAATTTGATACCAAATCTCCGCTACTGTTTAAGTGAATATTTAGCTACAAATTCACTGATGTACGTGCTTGCAATTATGCAAGTTTTATTTATTTATATTTATTTATTTATTTACATTAGCTAGAACGGACATTAAGTCCAATTACACTAACTAACTCAGATACAAGACAAATCAAAACAAAAAAACTCAAAATTAAATTAAAAACATGATAAAAATAATAATTAAGTACCTGTCCCTAAGAAAAATAAATTATTTTTAAGTATTTACTGATTTTAATCAGATTTGTACCCGGTGTATGGCAATAGGCTCAACCCCTGATTCATGATGAAACGTAAACGTAATTTCATTGTGAAGCGTAAACGTAACGTGGAACGTCGAAGTGTACTACACTCCTTTTCCTACCTCATCGAAAGTTCTCTTCGAGGATTATAGGCGTGACGTTTCGTTAGCTGATTATAAATAAATCAAACCAAGTGAGTGTTGTATTGAGACAAATCTAAACAGTTCAAAAACATGTCAAACACACCATATATTCAACTCTAACCGTAAAAACCAAATACGTAACCATAAAATTTAATCCCTTGTGTTTTATCAATATGAAAACGTGTTAGTACTTTCGAAAAGCCACACGCCGTCCACGAAAACCTTGATAGCTCTAATAGCCTCCCATTTTAGCGCGAAGGCTGAGAAATATGTGTATCTAAACGCCCTATTATTAAATTTTATTTAATTGTCAGCGCCAAGGTTGGATGTCAATTTTTATGTGCCGGTGACAGCATATTCGTAACATTACTAATGTATTCACAGGTACAAATCAACTGTGAATTGTTTACTAGACAGATGAGGCAAGGTTTTTTAGTATTGTAGGTATTTCTTTACTTCGTCGATTAGCGCTTGCAAGCGCGACTGATCTAGAGATCCAAGGTTCGATCTCCGGGTAGAACAAAGTATTATTGGGTGTTTATTAAGTAGCACCGAGGCTGGCCCAAGTTAAATCAGGTGTATGGCACGAGGCGCACCCCTTACTCTTTGCAACCTACAACATAATTGACGAATAGAGGGAGAACAAAAATATAGATATTACATTATTACATTACATTACATGTTTATAAAATTGTGTATATATGACGAAAATATATAAATAAATAATTATTTTACGATTATTATTTCTGTTTCTAGATATAGAACATGTGTACAATACGAATATTGATGGATAGCACCAAGGAAACTGAAGACTCACCTACATTAACCCAATAGATCAGATTCTGATTAAAAAAGACCACTTGAGTATCATATGACTAGACTTTTCCTATAATGTGGTGACACTAAAGCACTTTTCATTAATGTTTAGCTCATATTCGATGTTATTTTTGGACTGCCTCCTTTTTTTTCTATCGCGGATTCTAATGTGTCATTTTTCAAGAGTACCTCCCATTAATGATTTTTAACTTGTATCTACGTCACTTTATTTTTAAACATAATATAAAAAAATATTAAACCTACTGTACGTACTACTGTACTACAATGTTCTCTTATCGTAAGTGTGTGTATTCTGCCAACTTACATTGGTCAGCGTGGCACACTGTGGCCGTAACCCTTTATGTTCCCAACGAAGACTCCTATGTGACAATGAAACGGTAAATAAGGCACATTATAATGATAGCAATGACACTGACGATCATTATTGCAGGTACCTGACTCAATGTAACCAATTATACTCGTATAAAAATATATTAAAGAAAACCATTTACATAAAAAATTACTGCCTTAAAATTGACTGGCTCGATGGTCGTGATGATTGCAAGCGCGACAAGAGGTCCCGGTTTCAATGCCCGGGTCGGGCACTATTGATTTTTTCTAACTTAAATTTTCTAGTTGGGGCTCGGAGTCTGGATATGTGCCAGGCGTATGTCAACAGGCTCACCACCTATCCCATAGTGGGACGTAAACGTAACCGGTGAAAAGTTAGAATGTGCTACACTCCTCTGCCTAATTCTTCGAGTACCTATTACAAACGTGTGTATTGTAAAAAAATTACATACTTTTTGTATATTCCAGGCGGAATCCCAATTAGTCCAATCTCACGGCAATTTAATGATGACTCAGATAATTGTTGTCTTTATGCGAAAGGATTTTTTACACTGAGGTCAGATATGGTCAAAAGTGAACTATTAATTCAGTGTATTACCTACCTGTACGACAAACGACTACACGCCTACACTTCCTCGAAGGAATAGACAGAGGAGTGTATTACAGATCCATATTTCACTAGTTACATTACGCTTATTTCCATATTTCACCAGTTACATTGAGCGTATTAGTAGGTATATTCCTGAGATCAATTACTGATGTCATAATTCATCTATGTCTATGACGCCAACTTTTATATAGTGATTCCTGTATAACTACGATATAATTTAACGTTTAAGGAGTGTAGTACACTCCCACGTTTCGCCAGTTACATTTACATCCCACTATGGGATAGGTGGTGAGCCTATTGCCATACACCGGACACATATCCAGACTCCGAGCCACTACTAGAAAATCTAATTTAGAATTTTTTTGTAGTGCCCGACACGGGAATTGAAAGACCTAGCGATCGGCAGTCACACTTGCAACCAATACAACAAACGAGGCAATCAATTATTTAATTAATTGTTGTATTTAATAATTTTTTAGTTAATAGCGTTATTCCTGCGGCTGCCACACCCTTTCATGTACAAAGCTATTTGTATATAGCCTTATCGTTAGCCGTCTTCTTGGTTGTTCGTCAAATGTCTACTCTGTGTACCACTATATCATTACGGCGAAGTGTTATTGTAAGCGTAATATTTTTATTCTAACATTCTGCATTGAAACTGAACATTTTGTATATAATTTAAATAAAAATGTAACTTTTCACTTGTTAAAAAATAATATATAATCCTTTATTAGAAACCTAATTAATCATAGAATAATTTATTAGAATTATTACTATACCTAGTTATTGAATTTATATTTTGAATCACTTTGAATCCAACTTAGATGTTATAGTTTAAATTTCTAGTAGCGACTATGAGTCTGGATTCGTGTACGATGCATGACTATAGAGTCACCCCTTATTTCAATGTAGAACGGAAACGTAACTAATGAAACGTGTGTACTGCAGTCCTCTGCCTACCTCTTCGGGGATTAAAGGCGTAGAATTACATTATATTTACTATTATAATGCATGTAACAAATAATATTGCTCTACAATTATATTAAAGTTAACCTTTTGCAATATTACACGTTCATATATTGCAAAATACATTTAGATTAGTATTTTATAATTACTACGCTACTATTTAATAAAAGTAACATCATGCCTGTTCTCCGAAGAGGTAGGCAGAGGAATGTAGAATACTCCCACGTTTCACCAGTTACTTTTAAATCCCACTATGGAATAGGTGGTGAGCCTATTGCCATATACCGGGCATATACTATTTAATAACTCTACATTTTTACTGTACATTAACAACACGTGTTAACTGAGATATAGTCGTACTGTAACAAGTCTTCAGCGTATCATCTTACAGATCATCGTCAAGTAAAGACTTCATTAACAGAAGCTTACGATACTAACAAGTATTACATTAGCAGGTGTTTTTTCAAAGAATCTATGCTGTATAACTGTTTTTGTTAAGTACAGTTAGTGTAACAAACATGTACAGACCAATTACAAGTAGCAGGTGCGTTTATAGATATCTGCAAGTAGCAACGAAGAGAAGAGGAATGTTAATCTGATTTAATGTATGTCATTAATAAGACTGTGATAAGACCGCAGACGGAAACTATAGGTATATTATTTTTTTATATTTTTTTATTTTGTTTTAAAAACGTAACTTCACGCCTGTAATCCCCGAAGAGGTAGGCAGAGGAATGCGGAACACTCCCACATTTCACCGGTTACGTTTACGTCCCACTATGGAATAGATGGTGAGCCTATTGTCATGCATCGGGCACATCTCCAGACTCCGAACCACTACTAGAAAATCTAAATTAGAAAATTTTACAGTATTCGGACCCGGGAATCTAACCCGGGACCTCCCGATCAGCAGTCGCACTTGCAACAAACACGACCAACGAGGCAGTTATTATGTTTTATTTTATTTTATTTAAGTATTTTACTTAGGTCGCGCCGTAAAATTGTCTTTAATAACTAATATGTATCAAATCCATCCATTGTACGTACTGCATGGTGTCTAATAATCCCTAATATTTTCATTAGCCAATTCTTAGAAACGTTAACTGTGAATATTGGAAAAATGATTAATCAAATTTATACAAGATCCTTTCGTAAAAAGTTTAGATGAAGCCTACAATAATAAAGTCCATTTTGATATTTATTAAAACTCATTGCTGAAGATGTGAATTAAACGACATTAATATCCTGCTCTTGGGCAAAGTTCCCCCCATCAAAAGAAGTTCCTTGACTTATATAAACACGTGCCATAATATCGACGTAATTAAAAAGAAACTATAAGATCCATGCTCGCGGATGCCATTACTACCATTTTTTCTTTCATTTATTCATTCTTTATTGTTATCGTACTTTAAAAGGGCTCGGGTTTATTGCGGTTTAATGTTTATTCGACGTATGATTTTATAATTTGTATTCGTTTTCATTCAACTTTATAAACTTTATAATTGTTAAGACAGTAAGAGAAAAAACCAAACATTTGCGAAACTGACATGCGTGTATGAAGTGAGTGATGATTGTAAAAGAAGCACATGCGGTTTGTAAGGATAGTTGTTTGGCATTCTCTACTTACTACCTACGCCGCAAGGGACCTTGCGTGATTTTATAATATTTTTAAGGAATTATCCATAGTTGTACATATTGTACATATTTGTTTATACATTAATTTATTGTGTTGATATCATTTGTAACACGAAAACTGATATGCAAATAATAATTTAGATTAATATTACAAATAGTGGTATGATTTAAGGTTTGGCGTTAAAATACATTATTCTGTTTGAATAAGAAGGTTGCAAATACTTTTAAGACATACATCAAATTAATAAATTATTATGTACAAGATTTGAAACTAATAAGCTTCCAATCTATTATTGTTGTTTTCATAAATGAAATTGTTATTAAATTCTATTTACTTATCAATTGTCAAGTAAAACCTATTTGCAAACCTACTTACGTTATCCTACAATATTCTGAAATACTAGTAATATTTATATGCATATGTGTTTATTTAATATGAATTGTGTAAGAATCGTATACAATCGTTCATTGTTAAACTTTAGTGGAAAATTATGATACATTAATTAGAGTACGCATTTAGTTCAAATATTAGAAGCCCGTTGCCAAATTCAAAAAGCAAAGCATTAGTAAAAGCCCTCGGAAAATACTAGACTCAGTTATAAAGTAGTCGAGTTATAGTCGTAACCAAAAAAAAAAAATGCGTGGGCAGATGTTGGTTCCACTTGAATGAGCCAGTACAAAACAGCGATGTTATTTTGAACATTGTTAATAATTAACCGTAACCAGATTATCGTAACCATTCGCTACACACACCAAGGCATTGTCGTTAAATAAAAAAACAACCTTACTTTTTCCTCAATGAGTTTATTGCGCCAGAACAACAAATGAAGCTGATCATTATAACGTTTACTTTCAACATCGATTACGAACAGTCTACACGATATCATATCGTACGCCGAGCCGTTTAATATTCATAATATTCAAGTCCGTATTGCACTCCGCACCGCTTCACAAACGCCAACTGTATACCCGAGCGGTAGCTACTGTCCCTGTTAACTTAAAGTTCGTGGGATCTTTAATTATCATGATATATTTTTCTAAATATCACAAGAAAATACAAAAACGTAATACGATAAGAATTAACACAAAATTAAAATTATTAACAATTAAATATTATACAGAGTCTGTCGCGCGACCGCGGTTATGGTCTGAGGTGTCACCACGCCGTGCGCGGGGCGCAGTGGCTGCGTCATGAAACGGGCACGTGGTGCTGGTACAGTTGCTCCTGACGCTCGCACAGGGATGTCATTTTCTTATAAGACTCTGAAGTCTCTCGAAAAAGCAATTTGGCGTCCTCTCTCGGCCGAGCGTGAGCTGCATCCAGTCTGCCGGGCGATATCACAGGAGGCGAAGATGCAGATAGAGGTGACAGAGACTCGCGAGCAGATTGAGCTCCCGCGGGTGTACCGTACAACCCCCCTGGTTGAGGCATCCCACTACCCATTAGAAAGGGTGATGGGAAGAACCCTCGCTCGCCTAGTTGAGGAAAAAAACCTGATTGCAATGCATTTAAATTTCTACTGTAAAATTTCATAGTTTCTGTCACGTAACTGGGCAACTGTGATGTTTCGTCGCCGCCATACCTCAAACTCTCTAATGTAGACGCTAAACCTTTTATGTCTGCGTATAATTTATTTAACAGTTCCGCATTGACTTCGAACGCTGGCCGCTGTTCTCGGGTATCTGGTGAACCCGTAGATAATAATCTTCGGTGGAGATCAACGTTTGAGCTGTGCCTGTCGCGACTCCGTCGCGATGGAAAAGCCGCGTCACATCCGTTCACGTCGCAAGGGTGGAGCAGTTTTAGGTGATCGTTTCTGTAATGCATTCGCAATGTAAAGTGGTTCTGAAATATCTTCCCACAGGCCGTACACCGGTCGGGGTTCTCATCATCGATAGGTATTTCGAGATCATTAATGTCGGTCCTGTCATCAGTCCTGTCACTGCTAGCTGAAGGCGATCGCGCCCTGGCCAACCGTTCCTCCATTACGTGCAAATCACTCCCACTGTCGCTCGGTGTGTACAGGTCCGAACGTAATCTCAACCCTTCGCGAACTACGCTTGGAGCACTGGACTCATCGTCTGATTCACTTTCGGCCTTCACACGGGTCGTCGATTGCGAGTCCACAGCAACTTCCTCGCCGTTCTGAAATGGCTCCCACTTTTCTGGCTTTTGTTTTTTAAGTGACAAGGGCTCCTCATCAGCACGACTTGAACCGGGCGTTGACAGATTTCTAAATAAATCACCTTGAAATTCTTCATCGGAAACATTATATTCATTATTCTGCGAACACCGGGTAGGATTTCCACTTTTCCTTTTACGTTTATTAGGAACGAGCGAAGATTTATCATCAGAAACAGTGGGTTCGGTTCTTACAACAGACTCTGGTTGCGCAGCCTTTTTAGTGTCATCCCTCTTCTTATTAACACTTAAGTCTTCTGGCTCCTCATCATAATTCAACCGTTCTTCTACCGGAGACACAGGTCTGTCTTCACATTTATCTTTACTATCATCGTCAGAAATTTCGTCGTTAATTTCACTATAATTTATAGATTCCTCTTCATGCACAACTGAAGGCTTAACAAGATCTAATGCACAACGAGACGGTTCATCTGGCGATGGTATCTTTCTGTACATTTTCTCTATTTCACTGAAATTACGGAGATCATCGAGAGGTACTCTTGGAGGTAGTGGTGTGTGACCAGGGGGTGCAGCTAATGGAGGCGGAAGTCGTGCCGCTAACTCGGGCGGGAGAAGCGCAGGTGGCGGTAACGGCAATCTTGCTAACGCAGGCAACAGTGGGAACGGTTGCGCAGATCGGCCATCGTGCGCAGATATCTTACGTCGCACATGAGGCGAGTGCAGCTTAGGATTCGGGTTGGCGCTGTGACGATTCCTTGACCGTCGCGAACTAAACATCATAGTACAACCCTCCACTGTACACTTGTGCATCTCGCGCAGGTGCACCGCAGAAAAATGAATTTTTAAAGCGCCCTTATCGCAAAAAGTTTTTAAACAAACATTGCACTGAACTCTCTTCTTCCCCGTGGCGGGGTTGACGAACTGAACGCCGAGACCCAGAGGCCAAGGCGCGGGCGGCGGGTCGCGGCGCTCCGACGTATACTCCGGTGACCGCCGTTCGTCACTCCTGTCATCTTCACGACCGCTGAAACTGGCGCCGAGTTTTCTGAAGTCGAACTGCGGCGCGGGTTGGCTGACACGGGGCATCATGAAATAGTCCAGACCGGCGGGCAGGCCGGGAACCGCACCGAACTCTTTTCCTTCCATCACGTCACTGTCATAATATAGCGCGTAGTGCGAAACGGGTGGCGCGCGACGCGGCCGCTTTGCGACTGACGACGTGCGACACAGGTGACCGCGCGGGCGGCGCGCGACAAAGGCCAGCAGTCCGGGGTGAGGG
>DWFO01003308.1:0-12468 GCA_018246595.1 Mimoniades nurscia nurscia | reverse complement strand
CACTTGACAGAGATTGCTAGATATATTTAGAGGCTCGAATATTCAAAGCGCAATGGGGTTTGTACAGGGTGGTGGTGTTTGTACTTATTAACTCAAGTCACTCTTGAAGGATAGAGATCAATATAGATACTTTATCACGCTACTCCAGTCAGTGGGGCCTTAAAATAATAGCCAATTCTCATAATTATCAGTCGCAATGATATACTTAGTATAAAATATTTGCTTTTTTTTTCAACTCATTTATGTTTACTGTTGGATAATCGTCTCCTCTCCGGATGATAGGGTTATAGCTATCTGCCACGCTTTTAATTTTTGTTATTGTACCATAATTTGCGATTTTATTTGAAAACTTAATTACTCGTATTTGATTCAAAATACATCATCGCGTTAGAAGGCACTACGAATTAAAAATATTGCTAAAAGTATTCTTCCATCATATTCATTTTCGCAGGTCAATGGCCACCGGAGTCGTCACAGGCGTCAGGGTGCTGGGCTCTTTCTGCCATCGTCGTACGTGCTCCCTAAAGGAGAAGGCAGCGGGGCGTGGGGGGAGTGGGGGGAGGTGTCGCCCTGCTCCCGGACCTGTGGAGGTGGTGTTGCTAGTCAGAAAAGAATATGTTTAGAGATTGGGTAAGCTTATACACTTTACAGTATAATAGAAAATCGAATTTGAATGTGCTGAATCAACAAATTAACCCTTTTCGCTGCAAATTTTTAAACATTGATTGTAAAGGCACTGGCGTTGTAGTTCTTTCTGATGCTGTTCATTGAGTATGCGCTCTATTCATCTGCTTTATAGGATGTAGTGGACAGAGCAATCAAACCATGAAGAGTACTGAATCCTGCTAGGGGGCCGACAGACCCAAACATAAGGCGAATCTGAGTTCTCAGACGCATATGAATGTCATTTTTATTCTAGCTGTAATTATTAAGATATTGCTGTATTTTAATCGTTATAGAGTGTTAAAACCAGTTAAAGTTATGTCTTGTACCATAGTGTCTTTTAATTCTTTCAGACCAGACGGGCAGCCTCTTTGCACGGGAGGGGATACGAAATACTTCTCGTGTCAGACCCAAGATTGTCCCGAGGGTTCAGGCGACTTTCGCTCCGAGCAGTGCGCAGAGTTCAATGATAAAATCTTCATGAATAACAGTAAATATTTGTGAGTACTGTTCACTTTCGGGTTTATTGATCATCAACTCTTATTTAAGATCCAATTAATTATAGTTAATATTGGAAGAAGTTTGTAGAATATTGAAGAATATTGTCGAAGAAGTACGTCGAGTCTGTATGGACAGAGTTATCTGGCACTCGTTGCTCTCTGTCTGCCCCATGTGAGCCCTGGCATGATCGTATATCATTACTTTCGTGAGATATCATGTCAGTGGTATAACTTCTTTTAAGCTCAACGGAACTCACCAGAACTTCCGTACTGAGATGTGAAAAATTATTTTACAATTTACTCGATGCATTGCATTGCTCAGGTAACAATTGAAGTTGTAGGACATCAAGAATTTCTTATTTAATTTTCTACGTGCGCATATCTTCTCAGTCAGACGTTCATAGTCCGACGTACTCCAAGTTGCGTGGAGAGTTGACCAAATCCGGGAATTATATGGGATGTAAATTGGGCAAGAACGAAAAAAATTTTATGCTTATCAGCTGGGTTCCATACACCAAGGCTCCAAACCCCTGCGAGCTGAACTGCATGCCGCGCGGTGATAGGTTCTACTATCGTCACAAAGAAATGGTGATCGACGGCACGCGCTGCGCCGACGACTCCTTCGACGTGTGCGTGCAGGGCGTTTGTCAGGTAAATAAAACCGTAGGACCATCTGTTTATTACTTCTGAAACTTGACCAGCCCAACAATTTTTAATGGTTAGAAACTGCCTTGTCAAGTTATGGGTAAAGAATTGTGACGGAAATTCATAAGATATTGCAAATCCAAAAGTAGGAGTAGAATTTTCATAGGAATGTCCGTAAATTATGGGGAACAGGGTGCCAGTAATTTTAATTATTTAAATAAAAAATTAATTCAATATTTGAAAGTTTAAATAAACCATTCTTATTAAAAGAACAAAACCAGGTACATAATATTATATAGTCATGTAAGTATATTATTTTAACTTTTATGTTTTCGTATTAGCCCGTCGGTTGCGACATGATGCTTGGCTCGAACGCGCGCGAAGACAAATGTAGAGAGTGCAGAGGTAACGGCACCAATTGTCGAACCATAGATGGCGTTATTGGAAATGATACAGAACTGCAAAGAGGCAAGAAGAATTTCCCTTTGTATTCCTTATATTTTTTTGCGTAGAAAAATATATATATAATATTAATAAACGAAATGAAACAATTTGGTTATTCCATTTTCAGGTTATAACGACGTTCTGTTGATACCACAAGGCGCGACGTACATAATTATTGAAGAATTAAAAGCGTCTAGCAATTATCTTGGTAAGCAATAAGTTTGACTTGGCACAATATGGCCGATCCGTCGTCATATAACTATCCTGAATTGACTATGATTTAATCGTCAATAGCTTCGTCGTCTAACGTTCTACACGCGTGACGGGATGTGCCCTTGTGTGTGAATCCATATGAATAACCTGAATTTTTAGATAAGATCGGGAGTGGCACATTAATTTTTTTACCAGAACTTAATCCAACAAGATGTATCGTAATGTGTTTCAGTTTGAGGCTGAAATGTAAGAATGTCTACCTACTGACCTTTCAAAAGACAGCTCAACAAAAACACAGCTGTTACCGCTGGATTTAGCAGGGGTGATAGTTACGTAGTTCACTCCGGACTCTGCAGGTTCTAAATTGAGAACCCGTAAATGTTATGCGCGCTTTTTATTATTATGTGTCTTATCTTGTACTTAATATTCCATTTACAGCTTTAAGGGCGAAAGAACGCGACAGGTATTATCTAAATGGTAATTACCTTATCCACTTTCCCCGGTCTCTGGAGATCGCGGGGGCGCTCTGGCAATACGAGCGCAGCGAGCAGGGGTTCGCGGCCCCCGACAAGCTTCGCTGCATAGGACCGACCAACGAACCTTTGTATCTATCCGTAAGAGTCTTGTTACCATTGGTACCACCTACTCTGCATCTTGTACCATCGCTAGATTATACAATTATTAACGCACTTTGTAATTTTGACCTGTTTGCATTTTTTCCAATTTAACAATCAGAATGAATATCATTAGCTATGATACGGAAATATGCCTTCACTTAACGTACAAAATACGAAATACAAGTTACTGTGATGTCATTGTGGTACGCAAGCCCATTTTTAATCTGTCACCATTCCGTAACAAACATTAATCGGTCTTACTTTTTTATTTATCAGCTGTCGTCAAGTTGCAGGAGATGAACCACAATGATAATCCATTGTATTTACAGCTTCTTCTCCAACAAGATAATGTGGGTGTCAAATACGAATACAGTATCCCCAGCGACATAGCACCGCGACCGACCAAACGATACGACTGGGTGTTCGACAAGTTCGCACCTTGTTCCACGACGTGCGGTGGAGGCGAGTATTAACAGAAACGTATTTCCCATTTTTGGCTTTACTAATACCATATATTTTACATTTGACATAAAGGCGTTTTAGGGGGAAGTAAATTACGACCCCTACTTTTATTGCGAGTCAAGTGTGTGAGACGTAGTGACTAAGTTTGTGTTGCTTAATCATTGACTCTAACTCTTCAGGTTTCCAAACGCGTAAGGTGACCTGCCGATCACGAGATGAGCTGGAGGAGGTAGACGAGAGTCTTTGCGACAATGTCCTTAAACCAGCAACTAATCAGACGTGTAACACTCACGGGTGCCCGCCGCGCTGGGTCGAGGGACCTTGGAGTCCGTGTTCCAAACCCTGCGGGGAAGGCGGCGCCAGGTCGCGCTTAGTTCGTTGCGAGAAATTAATCACAAACGGGTATGAATCCTTGACTTCTTCAAAATAACCTTTTTCAAAATTCTATATTTTCAAGCTCCCATTTTTACAGGCAAGCTTTCGGATTTTCATCTATAATTTCGGACGAGGAATGCTTTGAACTGCTCGGCACTAAGCCACATCTATACGAGGCGTGTAACCAAAACGCCACATGCCCGACTTGGTTCACGGGACCTTGGAAACCTGTAAGTAGACCTTTAAGTCCCCTAGATTACATGGTGCTCTTCATAAATAATACTCGAAAGTTAATTGTAGATGTTGTACTGCTATTCATGGTAGTGCATACATGTTCTGCTACTATGTATATGGTAGCAGAGTATGTATACGGTTTTCCTGACACAGTACCATCGCTCCTCCTGTGCGTTCACACACCTTACACTTCGGTCTGCAGGTTTTGTTTGCGTCCATGTGAATGCTAGATGCGATCGTTTTAGTTTTTAGCAGTAGTAGGGCGGTTGTAACGGTTTTAGCAATCAGGAGTAATTCACAGATTCATTAAAAACGTATGCTAGTTCTACTAACACTAACAGCTGTTGATGTGTGTAAGCGAAATGGGCCACTTGTTACCGTTGTCGCGCTGTCTGATTGTTGCTGCTCCCTTCGATTATAGTTTGAGAAGAACGTCGAGGCTGTGAACATGGATATATTTAGAACTCCATGCCCTCTCAAAAGACCCTGATATTATTATATAATAATGATGATGTTTTATTAGATAAATATATTTTTTATTCCAGTGCAATAAACTCTGTGGGGAGGGGAAGCAGACGCGCCAAGTCGTATGCCACACCAAAATCATGGGGAGAGTGGAAGTGTTTGATGACAAAGAGTGTGCGGAAGAGAAACCGACATCAGAGAAGTCGTGCAACCTTCACCCCTGCGGAGGAGTTGACTGGATGCTGTCTGACTGGTCTGGAGTGAGTTCAGTTGCAGTGACTAAAGTAACACGATTTATCGTTGTCAAAGTTATTATCGGTTCAGACATTATTTTTCTTAGCATTAAGCTATTATTTTTTCTAATTATATGCTTTTATTTCGATTCCCTTAAATAAAGAAATAAAAATGATTTCTTGTATTTCGTCCCATTTGCACCCATTGATTTTTACCAACATATATATTTTACATCTCCAAATTCTCTTTCATTCTTACCATTCATTTTAATTTTCAAGCACAATAGATTATTGCAATAATATAATATGATGGCCTTTAACGTGTCCACAGTGCGACTCGTGCCTGTCGACGAAGCGCACGCGGCTGGCCAAGTGCGCGACCAAGGAGCGCGCGGTGGTGGAGGACGCGCTGTGCGCGTACCACCCCGTGCCGGCGCTGGAGGAGCCGTGCGACCGCTCGCGGCTGCCCGCCTGCCAGGTGCAGTGGTACGCCACGCAGTGGAGCGCCGTGAGTCAAAAATTTCCATAGTTTTACCTAATGAAATAGCTAAAAACATTATTTTAATTAGATACATATTTATGTAGATGTATATATGTGTACGTATATATGTGCACATTTATATGTGTACGTATGTATGTATAATTATGTATTTATTTATATTCTGACCTGTCAATTTTGTTAAACATTTTAATTAGATACCAACCCAACTTTTCGCTATCACCTGGCTTGACTGATAGAAAATACCAGATGGCATTAAGTACGTCTTTTCTTAACAACAATACAGAATAAATAAATAAATATTTACGATTTGCTTTAAATATACGTTGTTTGTTGCCTTCATGGTAACAGGATATGGCAGTTCTGGAGTATTTATAACTTTACAACAAAACGAATAAACGAGCCCCCTGCGCATCCCATGAGGGAGTAATTAATAATAATAAATGATCTAAATTATCAAGTATTCTTTTGATATTTATTCTCTTATTATTCGCGATGTTCTTTAATCCTTTTAATTCCGCTGTTGGATACGGGTCTCCTATCAGAATAATAATTATTTTCAAATTTTACATGTTAAAACGAATGAATATGTTTAGTGTTCAGTGGAATGCGGTAAAGGCGTTCGCACCCGCCGTGTGTTCTGCGGGCTGTTCGACGGCGCATCCGTTGTGAAGGTGGACGACGAGCGCTGCGACACTGACTCCAAGTACCAGGACTCCAAGCCCTGCGAGGTGGCCAAGGAGAACTGCCCCGCTAAATGGTTCACGGCCCCATGGGCTGAGGTGAGTTTGAAATACATCTGATGCAGGGATGAACGTAAGAGAACCACACTCGGTCAGGTCCTCTCTGCTCATCCTGTACGGCGTCTGGCCTGATGACACAATAATCGTTTAAAGTAGACATCTCTATTATTTCAAGTGTGATAAAAAATGCGGCGGGGGCGGCCAAAGTCGTGAAACCATGTGCATCAGCGGAGACGACGGCGCGAACAGTTGCGACCGGGAGTCCATGCCGGAGACCTACCGCTCCTGCAACACGGGACCTTGCGACGAGGGTGAGCTCGTGCACGTGAATTTTGTATTCACGTATTTTATTTATTTATTTATTTATTTATTTATAGTATAGGTTGCACCAACAAAGTGTACACTGATATGAACAAATGTTTATATGCATGCAATAGCTAAAAAGGTAAGTGTCACCTCAGTTACAGGTGCAAACGGCAATATTTGAGAAAACATGAAGAGCTCTAGGTCACCGAGTTCATCGGTTGGCAGACTTCACATGCCTTGGAGAGCATTTTTTTTGAGCAATCTAATGTACAGGTTCGAGGCCTTCCTTACTAAATGCAAATATTTTCCCCGTAGACGAAATGTTACCAGTAGACGCTAAATCCACGCCAGTGATGAGCGACTACTACGACTACGAGGACTGCGATGACGAGGAATACGCTGAAATTGGAGCTGAAGTGGATTACCAGTCACCGAACTTCAGTCCTGGGGTAAAAACTTTAATTATACACAATGCGCATGTTGATGAAAGCGGCTGTCGTGCCACACCCAGACTTATCTGTGTTATGATAGGCCAGCGTTTGGACACGATTCCGCCTGATGGTGCGTTCTATGAAGCACTATGAGTTCTATGAATTATTTGCTTTAAGAAATAGTGTTGAGCTAATAAATCTTATATTGGCTCGTTGGAGCCAGAAGTTTCCGAAAGAAGCGTGCTTGTGTTAAGTAATGTATGTAATCAGCTCTGAAAAAGCACATATATTTGGCACTCGTACCTCTGCCTGCTCTGTAACGGACCTGTGATATAATGACAATCATAAGGACAAAACAAATTTAATTAGTACAATTTTATTTGTGTTATCAAATATTATTTTATTTTCAGTTGGACATGATGTTCAGTGACAGTCCGTCCACGTATGGTGAGTCAATTTGTTGTTTGTTTGTTTCTTTTCGTCCCGTTTTTGTTCATCGGTCTCCTCTCATAATGAGAGGGTTGAGGCCATGGTCTACCGCGCTGGCCAATGCGGGTTCACAGACTTCACTCTCCTCAGAGACCACATGAGTTCATGCAATTTTGTGATATTTATGTTGGCTATTACGGTCACCATATACAGTTATGTATGACTACAATGCCTGCGTATTACGTTATTAATATATTTCGCTTATCTATTTTGATGGCTTTTCGGCTATTATTATAATTATGTGGTAATTTTATTTCACAGAAGTATCTGATGATCAGGAATCTCTTCTCACATTTACTCCTGGGTCTGGATCGGGTACGTCTGTCACATTGATTTTTATATTTCACTAGACTACCTGGTTGAATGTGATGTTTTAATTAGCACATCATGATTCATGGTATATCCACCATGAAAGACCTATTGAGAGAAATATGAAGTGCCGATTTCTTAGAAACATCACTGATTTTGAATTATTATTTTGAATTATCCTTATGTGACGCCCTTAAACCACCCCTAAATTATACCGAATAAAACTAAAATAAATGTTCAAATCGATCAAGCCGTTTTACAGTGTTAGTGAAAGAAACGTACACATATTCCTTTTAATTATATAGATAATATACCGAAAAATAGGTCATAATATATAAATATTCTTATAAGTAACCTAAATTCATGTGCGCACGTACCTGATAAATATTTAATATCCAATTTAGAACGAGATACTTCGACATCAGAGGGCTCGGGCAGTGAACCGACAAGCGAAAATGAAGAATTCACAGGGTCTGGTGACCGGTCTCTTACCACGGAATCATGGGAAACCATGGGTATGATTTTACCTTTTTCATACTACTTTACTGCCTTAATTACTTACTTACGAGTATAAGCAATTTAACAAATAGTCTTCGAGGCCATAAAACTTTAAAAATTGGTAAAACGTCTTATATAGCAATGGCTTCACGGAACAAAAAAATGTTCAATAATGATCATTAGATAATTAGTTACAAAAAATAACATATTCCTTCATGACATAAACAGTCTATATATCAAACAATAATTTGAAAAGTAATTCACCTTGTGTTGCAGATAATTCAAATAAAACTGATTCCTCTGAAAGTACCTTTACTAGTGACATAGATACTACAGATACAAGCGCTAGCTCTTCCGAAAGCAGCTCTTCTCACGCTTCTACAGATCGAAGTGTCACAGAAACAACATCGACTGATAACAGCGTAATCACAGACACCACAAAATTTGAGACCACAGAGAGCATTACTACTATATCTGGTAGTACAGATAGTAGCACCGAGCTGGGTAGCACAGCGGAATCGGCTACCACTACCTCTGATGGGACAGAAACTGACATCAGTACTACAGAAGTGGGGATCAGCACAACTCAGAGTATCTCTTCCGAAAGTACTTCTGACACCGATTCAACTACATTTGGTATTTTAGATACCTCATTCACTGTAAGTAGCACTGAAGAAGATACCTCAGAAAGTGGATCAACAGCAGAAACTATTGAAGAAATTACTACGATATCAGTTAGTACAGATGGTAGCACTGAACCAGATAGTACCACAGAATTTGGTACCACTGAATCTGATGGCACAGAAACAGATGTAAGTGATATCGGAACAGACATCAGCAAATCTGAAAGTACTTCTGAAAGTGGGTCTACCGAATCTACCTTAACTGGAAGTACGAGTGAAACTAATACTGATGACAGTACCACAGACAGCGAGGTAACAACAGACACTACAGAGATCATTACTACACAATCTGGTAGCACAGACAGTAGCACGGATTCAGAGAGTACAACAGAAGCAGGTACTACTGAATCTGATAGTACGGAGACTAGTATCTTCAGCACCACACAAATAGATATCAGCACAACTGAAATTACCTCTCCTGAAAGTACCACTCCTGAAAGTTCCATTCCCGAGAGCTTCACTTCTGAAAGTTCCACTTCTGAAAGTTCTACTTCTGAAAGTAGCGAAAGTAGTGCTACTACTGAGTATAGTTCTCCACAAACGACGTCGGTTGATATGAGCACAACCGAAGCTACTACGGAAACTGGCATCACATTGGGTATCACAGACGAGCTAAGTACCACGCTATCTGGTAGTACAGAGATTAGCGATGCAAGTACGACAGAAGTAATTGGAAGCACGACTGAAAGTAGTTTATCAAGTACTTCTGAAGGCGTTACTACAGACTTGAGTGCAACGGACACAACATCAAGTGAAACCACTACCGTAAACGAGCTCAGTACCACGGGATCTGAAGGGACAGAAGAATTGGAGACTACAATGCTGCCTTCCTCCACTGAAGAAATCACAGCTGGTTCCGAAACTACTGAAACGGAAAGTATTACCTCTGACACCGGTAGTACTGAGACCACAGAAGGTATGTCAAGCTCGACTGAACAAACAACGTCTTCAGAAACAGAACAAGCATTGACAGAGGAATCAAGTTCTACTGTTACCGATGAATTTATTTCATCGACAGAAACTACTCAACCCGAATCTACTGTTTCTACACAAACAAGTTCAATGGAAGGTATATAGTTTTCAAAGATTTTTTTTACAATTATTTCCTATCGCCACCTTAAATCGAATCAAGCACTGATGTATCCTTATACTTTTATACACAAACACAAATCGATCTTTGTTTGCAGACAAATTCCAGGTGTTAAAATATCAGTAGGTTTAAACCCAAAAGCAGCACTTTTAGGTCTAAAATGTATAAACTAGATAGATAACTGATACAACAACATAGCCATTTCATCAAGCGAACAAAATATTATTTGAAATAAAACTAAAAGAAATTGGCTTATGGTATATTTTATTTCCGTGCCGTGCGTCTTTTTACTTTTAGTGGGAAAAACAGTTTATAAATATTGTAATTTACTAGATATTCTTTTTTACCAATATGTTGATATTTCACTTTGCAGCAACCGAAATGACAGAAATGTCAACTACGGAAGCGTCAGCAAAACCAGACACGACGACAACTATTTCAAGTACGTTATGTTACTTATTTTTAAATATTTAGAAATAGAAACTTAATATTATATGTGTATTCCATAATGGAATTGGTTTGGATCCATGGTTTGTAACATATTTGATGAATTTACTAGACACACATATTTTTATTAGGTTTCTGTTAGGCTTGTGAAAGTATGTGATTTTGAGTGAACTGTTCAGTTTTTGTAACTGTAGTTAAAAATGTTAAGGTTATTGACATGTATATGATCAACGCGTAAATTCTGTAAGAACAGAGATATTTTGCTTTCATGATCTCTGCCCATCCTGTATAACGGATTTGGCAGGATGATGTAATAAATAGTAGAAATGATTATAGAAAACTCGGATCTGCTCTCCGGTAGTTTTCTATGTATGCATATCCTATTAAATGTAAGTAGATAAATAAAATCAGATGTCTATAGTAATATCATCCAAACAGCATCACCGACCTGGGTCGCAGCCATCAGGGGATATAACAAACCCAAGAAGCCACACTGCAAACCCACGAAGATCGCTAAGTGCCTTCGAAGCAAATTTGGATGCTGTCCAGACAATAGAACTCCAGCCACTGGACCATTTGATAAAGGTTTTATTATATGGAAAATACAGTTGATTACATTAACCGCATCGCCGCAAGCTACTTCTAAACCCTACCTTAAATCACACCTTTCAGGTTGCCCAGTTTCGACTACTTGCAAAGAAACGAAGTTTGGATGCTGCAGCGACGGTGTGTCGCCGGCCACTGGCCCGAAGAGTCAAGGTTGTCCAGTAACCCCTTGCAACGAGACGCTGTACGGATGTTGTCTATCAGACCTAACAGTCGCAGCTGAAGGCAATGACCAGGAGGGATGCCCGAAACCATTGCCGGCTTGTGAAACATCCAAGTATGAGTTTTTATCATATCTGAAGTTGAAGTTGAACCTTTAATTATATATTATTCATTTTTATACATATATATGATGTTATGTCACGCTTAGGTTAACCTGATAGAAAAACATGTTAAAATTACGTTATTTTAAAATCTTTCTATTGACATTTTGTTTAGATATGGTTGCTGCAAGGACGGAGAGACAATGGCTAAAGGGCTGAAGAAACTAGGATGCCCTGAAACAGGTATCTTCTTTTATTCAATTATAGTTTACTTTTCCATTAATAATTAAACACACTGACATTTTAACTGACCGAATTAATTCATGACAGAAACCGAAATACCAGAGGTAATAACGAAACCCGAAGGCTGCGAGGCTTCTGAATTTGGATGTTGTGCTGATAACAAGACCGAAGCTACAGGTCCTGATGGCGCCGGATGTCCTTGCAACATCACTGAGTTTGGCTGCTGTCCTGATGGAATATCACCAGGTATGTCACACCATTCAAAAAAATTAAAACATGCGTGATAATAAATATTATTAAAAAACTTTACGTACTCGAAAATTTCTGACCATCTTCAATTTTTCTCGTTAAATTATCATCAGCTGGCAGCGCTCACATGGAAGGCTGCGTGATGTCGTGCAACACATCAGCGTACGGGTGCTGTCCCGACAAACAAACCCCAGCACATGGTCCCGATTTCGAAGGTTGCTGTCTTCAATATCCATTTGGTTGCTGTCCCGATAATTACAAACCCGCTGAAGGACCTCACCTGGAAGGTAAGGAGTCCAATAATTTTAAAGATATGAATGACTTAGAAATAAATCTAACTTCAATCTCGAACATACGCTTGTTATAGAACATTTTGGGAATATTGGGAGGAATTAAGTCTTGGAAAACTTAGTACTACATTATAATAGACATACTTTTGATCAATGTACGACCTATGTATATGTGTGAGCCTAATGAGACGATGAAAAGACCACGTGGTATTTAGTTGTGTGTTTCGTCAGGTTGCGGTTGCGAACACGCCCGTTATGGTTGCTGTCCGGACAATGTTACAATTGCACGCGGACCCGACGACAGCGGATGCGGCTGTCAGCACACGGAGTACGGATGCTGTCCAGACAGGTAGAACTCATAAAGTAAAGTAACTTCACGCCTGTAATCCGCGAAGAGGTAGCCAGAGGAATGTAGCACATTGCCACGTTTCACCAGTTACTTTTAAGTCCCACTATGGAATAGGTGGTGAG
>DWFO01003307.1:0-12469 GCA_018246595.1 Mimoniades nurscia nurscia | reverse complement strand
CATTTGTTCATTTGTTCATTTGTTCATTTGTTCATTTGTTCATTTGTTCATTTGTTCATTTGTTCATTTGTTCATTTGTTCATTTATCCGTTTATCCGTTTATCCGTTTATTCGTTTATTGTAATATCATTACAATGAGAATTAATAAGGCTAATGAAGTAATAACCAGAGTGCCAGACAAGCGAGCCCTACCCTCCGTACTAGTTAAGACTGTATGACGGTAGGATAGTATCCTTTGTCTCACACGGTTATCACAAAATCATGTATAGACAGTATTACTTTTACTGACTCACAATGTAATAGTGCAATTACTACAATACATTCAGAATACAAATAACAAGCTACGTGATACTTCAATGATAGGCACAAATAACAATCGAAAACAAAAGAGCTCCGTATGCCTTATAAAAAATTTATTTACAATTATTGATGTTATAATAACATAATAATATTACAATTACCATTTAGGTTAAGGTTTCGCGAATTACAACAATTTTTATGCATGAGATTGATTAAATAAAATGAAATTAATATGATTAAATTTGAATTTCATTTATACATTATATATCATGGTTGCATACTTATGATGAATTAAGTTGCATTGCACCACAACATTGATTACATGCTATGTCCGGCAATGGACTGCAATAGGATGATGATGTTATGTAAAATTTATTTCGCGAAATTGTAATTAGTTTTTTGTCCTCTATCCTAAAGCCACGTGCGTTAATTTATTTCAATCTTTATTTTCCGTAACGATGTATTATATCATTATGAATTTACTATTGTAATTAATGTTTCGTACAGGTAACCCAAAGAAGCGACGAGTGAACCAGTCTTAACGGGACTCAAGTATGTATTATTTGTGAAAAGAGAGAAGAAAAAAATCTTGGCACGAAGAGCAATACGTTTTATGAAAATTTTCGATTATTTTTTTATAAAGGAGAATGTAAATAGAAGACTCTATAACTCTCGCTGTATAGAATTGTTTATATTGCATTGCAACAATGAAATATTCTTAATAGCTAATATTTATCCCACAAGTTGTACATATACTTTTTTGTATAAAAATAACCTTGTTGATTACTTGATTTTAGCTACCTTTTACATAATAGGTAACAGACATTCAACGAATATTCGTCGTTACAAATATCAGATGTTACATAAGTTGAGAGCATTAAAGTGGTACTTATTACATGTAAAATGTATTACTCATCATAAAAATCTACTTTGATATAAAAAATTATGTATACCTACTTATGATGTTTCAATTCACAAACATCTCATAATTGTTGATTTATTTTAACAAAATGTCACGCTCTTTGAAATAATTAGGACAGTACAAAAACATACCAACTATTACTTATAATAAAAATGAAATGCTAAATGCTTTATTTATACATATATTTCAATTGTTTTTGTAAATAAAACAAGAATCAAAAGTAATATTTTTATTTGTATAATAAGTAACTCATTTGTCAACGTATTACTTTAGTCATTTCACAATTCGAACACCTCATTAACTCTGTGTAACGTTTTGGCTACAACGCTTTGAAGACAAACTACCAAGAATATTGGAGGACTCTGTGAATACTAATTACATATCTCTGCTGAAATTTCAAAGTTTGACCATTGAAACTTCTTAAAAGACGCCATATTTTACCTGGTCACAGAAAAGTACCATTTCATGCTCTTCCGGCTTATTTAATAATATATTTCCAAATAAGTAGGCCACCACCACCGCACGGTAAAGTATTTTTGTTTTAATAATCCCCGTTTCAAAATTGGAATGTCTCTGCTTCCGCCGAAATGGCACTTAACAAAAACGACATTTGCATTTTAATTATATGTTGAGATAATTATGTATGTACCATCTGAAGTTAAATTACGACGTATTGTCGATAAAAATGGCGCGCGCGATATGTCACAGTAACAAATGATCTTTTTACGGCGATGTGTTTCTCGTTTTCAGTTTCGGTATTACTTAAACCTTTCAATTCCGCTATTATAATTATCTGGAATATACATATAAAGCATATTTATTTTATAAAATATAATTATTTATATATGTATTTCATATTGGACGTAGTCTTAAATTTATTTTCATTCAGTTAATTTAAACATAATCATGGAAAAATGTCTACTCGTGATATAATTATAGGGGGTCATCCATAAATTGCATCACATGTTAACGGGGGAGAGGAGTGTCCACGAAGTGTGACATTGTGTCACAAAAGGTAGGAGGGGGTCGGAATTTCGTGAAGTCACATTTCAAAATATATTATATCTAAATATTACTAAGATTATGGAAAAATAATGTTGATGGAAATAAAAATAATGTCTCTCTTCTTAAATTTAACACTTTTCTAGGTGGAAATTTACAAAATATGTGACGTCACGCTAGTGGGGGGGGGGGATCTCACAAGTGTCACTAGCTGTGACAAGGACGTAGAAGGGGGTCAAAAAATCATGAAGTTCGTGTGACGTAATTAATAGATGTCCCCTAGAGATATTACATAAGGACGTAAAGTAGGCGAGCCAAGCAAAAGTCGTCTCGTCAATGGGAAGAGAAAGAAAATGAATTTGGTATTCGTCCCTTTAAATTGTTGTATCCGCCAGCAACTTCGCTTATCTATTGCTGTAGGTTCAATTTCATGGTCTTTCTCTTTCTATCAGCACTACATTTTCATTTACATACGCCTTTATCGCTTGCCTACTCTAATAATATATAATAAGTGTAATATATAATAATGTATATATAATAATATATAATAATGTATAATAAGTGAATAACGTAACTTTTTTTTTAAATTCAAGAATAATTATCACTACAAGCTTTATTTATAACCAAAAAAGATCTGTGTTCCAGATATCGTAGAAAACTTTTTAAAGACAGTTGATTTATTTAGACTGTGTGTCCATTCACATTTTGGAAATAAACCTTTTTGGATTTACTGAGCTATTTTCGCGATGGAATAGAGACAATAGGAAAAGAGACCAAGATAAATATATACGTTCGGATAGTCGAACTAGCAAATGGAGGACAATATGTACTTGTAGGTATTCCATTATATGAAAAAAGGAATATTTGTACACTTTTTAAAAATATTGCGCCCATCAGAGTATACTTTTTCGTAGTTAAAGTTTATCTAAAGGAGATATTGAATCCACATGTGTATATTACGTAGAGAGATAAAATGTAAAATACTATATTCTCGTGAGTGTACTAATTCCTCTGCCTACCGCTTCGGGAATTTCGAGCGTCATGTTACATTTCTTTGTACTATATTCTCAATTT
Source organism: Mimoniades nurscia nurscia (assembly GCA_018246595.1). Taxonomy (NCBI): domain Eukaryota; kingdom Metazoa; phylum Arthropoda; class Insecta; order Lepidoptera; family Hesperiidae; genus Mimoniades; species Mimoniades nurscia. The sequence continues at coordinate 9,171 of DWFO01003307.1, read as the reverse complement.
ATTAAAGCAGGTGATTTTAAAATCGCTAATGACGTTATTTCTGTAACTTGATTCACGCGTTGTGACGGAACAGCAGCGGCACGTTGGTATATTGCGAAAAAAACTGTTATAGAATTTTTCAATATAGAATTCAAAATTAGAACGCAGGTAGTCCTCCTACAAGGTGGTCTGACGACGTGAAGGAGATAGCGGGGATCTGCTGGATTCTAATGGCTCAAGACCGGGAGGAGTGACGCTGATTAGGGGTGGCCTATGTGCAGCAGTTGACCTCAAAGGCTGATGATAATGACATGAAATTTATCGCTAAAGTACCTAGTAAGTAGGTACACGTAGATATCAAGTTATTGCGCAACGTGTTGTTCCTGCTATGTTAGAAAATTTTAAATGGTTCAACTTTCTTACGAAGTTTTCAAAAGCTTCGTATTGCGACAGTTCCATCAAGTAGATGAAAGTTTTCGTTTGAAATTGAAGTAAATTTCTGCCGTCTCGGCGCGAATTCAATAATCAACTTCGGAAAGACGTTTAATGTTAGAGTTGCAATTAAATTGTGTTTACGTTTCCACACTTTTCGGCAAATCTTTTCTTTAATAAAATAACGGAAATTTTATCTATACCTCTACATCTGAACTCAAGATCTTTTATGTCAAATGAAATATTGAATTATTGCCCAATATGATTTAAAATTACTCCTCATTCTGCCACATTCGAATATTAAAAGCCTGGGCATTATTGAGTAAGATTTGATTTGGACCTTTTCTACATGGATCCTTCAAAGCAGGTCCAAGTTTATACGCAAACAGATAAAAGGTTCGGCCTAAACAAATAATTTCGTACAATACTTACATATACTCGTACATAAATCAACACACAGATGGGCATAATACAAACATGAAATATTAACCGAACAGTGTTGCTAGCACACAATAAAATATTTGAAACTGTTTGATTAGAGAAACGTGACCAAATAAGATAAATTTAAATTCAAACTTGATTTATATTCCACGCTGGTAAGCAATAGTATAACATAATTACATTGAATAAAAGGACCATTTCGCGTCACACTCCTATTTGTATTATCGTAAACGTATTATCTCGCCTATATAATCCTAGAAACGACAGGCAAAGGAGTGTAGTACACTGTAACGATTCCCCAATGACCCATCTATATGTATTATCATTGCCGCCAAAACGAAGCCCTGCAAATACCAACTGTAGCAAGCGTAGAACTTATTTGAGTTTTAAAAGAAATCGTAAAATATAATTTTGCGCTTCCAAAGCGAGGCTGTAATAAACGCTGGAGCCCGAAGCACTTATTGACACCGGTGAGATTCAATTATTACATTTCCCAGCACCGACACGCCGATTTGTCAGTAAATCGATTTCCGTTGCTCAGTTTTTGCATTTAAATGGAATCTTTGGCGATAATTGAACGAATGAATGAAATGTATCGTTCAATATTCTTTTAACACTTCTGTTCAATTAGCCAGTATCGTGAAATTGTGATTTGTTTTTAATTTAATTGTGGAAGTTTAATTTAATTGAATTCAATTCAATCTTAGTGCAACGTAATGTGATTTACTGGACACATGAAATTATTATTTTATATAATTAGTTATTTTTCTACAACAAATACTATGTAAAACGAATTTTTTAGTAGACATGCAAAAAATTCGCCTAATAATGTCAGTTTACAAATTAATCAGCATTGCGTAATTTTGGCTATTTTCATTATTCTTACAGAAAATGAGTTTACGATTATTAAAAAGAAATAAGCAATACAAAAATGATAAAGTACAGAGATATCAGCGCAGAAACAGATACAAGGGCATCTGAAATAATAATCCAAGACATATTTCGTTACAACGATAATTCACAGAACTGACACGCGCCCCTCTGCTCTGTCACAAACACACCTTGGTCTTTAAACACTAAATACCTACCTACATTTCAAGTAATTCGTACTAACAGCTTATGTACTCGTATATTTCTAAAATAAATGGATAGTTAAAAAAAAAATTCATGTGCAAATGGCTTTTGAAATTGGAAAGATGTAAAATTTATTCGTTAAAATATTTGTGAACTTCGACATCAAGTTCAAATAGAGACAGACAAAAGTTTGGACGAACATTAATTTTAAGTATCATTGTCATCGCCATTATTCAATAAATTATGACGTCACGTATGCGCCGATTTTCCTTTCGTTTCAATATAACACAGCTTAAGGCGTTTTAATGGAATTCTTAATTCCAGTTAATTGAATACCGACAGCGAAGGAACGCAATATTGGAATATATAATACAAAACTACATATATAAAGCTACCATGCTCAATAAATGAATCTTTTGTAACGGAAACGTTTACAATCATCATTTTTTCTCGTAGAACATAATAGGTCTATTTAATACTTTTATCAGATTTAATAGATCACGTATTTATTTTATTTAATGCTTTTATGTATAATAAAATAAAATAAATAACTGAAAAATATTCATAATGTATAAGAAAACTTGTGGGATCTATAAAAATGGAAATGTTTTAGTCTATAATATAATTATATTGTCACTATACCATGACGTCACGTCACCTCACTATACAATGACGTCACGTCACCTCACTATACAATGACGTCACGTCACCGCAGTATACAATGACGTCACGTGACAGCACTATACAATGACGTCACGTGACATCACTATACAATGACGTCACGTCACCTCACCTTACAATGACGTCACGTCAACTTGTCACTATACAAAAACGTCATCGATAGGTAACTATTTAATTTGGTTATCATTATGATATTTAAGATTAATTGCAATCTTGTTTTTGTCATGCAACAAGAAATCGAGAATTTGACCATCTATGTAAATTTTTTTTAAATTGTAAATTATTTTCGTTTTGCTTCGTATTTATGAAACATCACACAACATTTAATTCATTCGGTGTCAAAATGTCATATTTCTTTCAAAGTAGATTTAACATTCACCAAATCATTGCACTGTATAAATACATAAAAACATCTCTTTAGTTAAAATTTGATTTATAGAATATCCTTCCTACGCTAATTTGTAGGCGGATGACAAATGGTATTGATGCTGCCCGAGGAGTGAAAGTTAGTACTTCGCTAAATGTAAGATAAACACAGTTAAATTATACTGTAGTTCATGTTAATTTTTGTTACTCATCTATTGTTACATATCAGAGCGTATAAAATATAGGGTTGTTTACATTTCATCACTTACGTCGTGTTTGGAATGAATCATTTCGATTATCGTTCAATCAATGTACAACAATTTGATTAATTCTAAATGCTATACAATTCACTCGCCGCGTGAACATTCATGGGCACTATAATGCCGTAATGTAGTGCAATTATTTAACAACATAATCATATCTAATTTTCTTCGACCAATATATAGTTTTAGGCCTTTTTAAATCATTTATAAATGTATAAAATGAACTGAACGGTTTATTGAACTATGTAAATGTTTTTAATAATATAACAATATTGTTAATAAATATTATAATCTATAAGTTATCATGTGACTTTAGCAATATGAATATACAATAATTAAAGTAATGTAATAACAATAAATTTGAGTCTCAGTCATATTTGCTACAGTTTGGCGCGCAAACTTAATGAAAAAAAAAGTGTACTTACCTACATTTTCAAGAATATCACAATAATTCTGGTGAATATGTATTACTTGAAAAGTTATATTATTTCGATGTATTTTGTTCCAATAACCTATTATTTAATGAATTATAAGAACGAAAGAAGAAAAAACCTATTTTAACTGTTTAAAAAATGTATTTAACAGTTTTAACAGTATATCAAATGTTAAAATTAATTTAATAGAATAGCAATTATGTTACATTTTACATAGACATGTTATTGGTTTGATTAAAAAACAAAACGTTCTATCTAGCTCATTATGTAAGTATGAGAGACATAGCATCTAAACGATCGCCTATTTTACATTGCCATATAAGGTTCGCGCCTTTTTTCGAATTTCTTAAATATCCGTCAATCCTTTTCTTTGACTTTTAATAATGTCATCACAATGTGTTCAGCTATACCAAATATTTGTTTTGCAATTACCATTACTTTTAATATTGCCGTCGCAGCGAAAGTATCATCTTTGTATATAATCGTAGAACAATAAAATATCAACAAAGTGATTTTGTATCTATTATGATATTTTAATAAAACTTAGTATCTGTACTTATCAATGGTTAGACTTTAGGTATATAAGTAAACAATAAATGCAATAAATTAAATTAATTTTAGATTATATTCAAACGTTCCTTGTGTTAATAACGTAAGAATGATATTGTGAAATGAAATAAATTTGATCAGTTTGTAAATAACAGAAGCGTAAATGTAAATAACTGTAACACATTACACAAACACATTTTTTTTTGTTTTTAATTAGATGAATCTTTCAGTTTTACATAAGCGTGTACCATACGCTTATAAAACGGTCTCGTTACTTAGATACCGGCTAGACATCTAGATATAGATCTCGGTCGCATTTTTAGAGACCATTATTTTGAAATGTCTGCTTGTTTATTTCTATATTTGTATCAAACCAGTAACAGTAATTCACACGATAGGTAAATTTTACCAATAGAAAATAATTGCCATGGCTGAAATCATATGGTATATTAACATTTAAGTGTGATTTTAGAGAAAAAATACAACATAACCATTATACCTACTGTCAAAGAACTATGATCTATTGAGGAAATAAAAAATAATGTATATTTTTTTTTCTTTTTAGCAAATGTTGAAAGAGTGGTAAGAAAATTTTACGCATATTTCATTAGTAGTTAAATTTGTATAAACATTAATTGAAAAAATAATCTAGCATGTAAAGGAATATGTAAATAAAAATAGTTTTTAATGTGGATGAACAGTTTTATACCAATTGGGATGATTGGAACGAATGCAAGAGAGAGCTAACATTGCTTTCGTCATTCCAAGGCCGTTCTTAAAATTCGAACGCTTCAGTGACTTAAAAATAATTTACTTATTCAATTGCTTAAAATTTACCTACTTCTTAAAAAAAATTGAAAATATTCTTATTTATTTTGTTAAAAAGAACTTAAAATTTTCTTTCCTATTTTAAAAATTATAATTTTTTTCATTAACTTAACAAATATTCTCTGGCGCATATTTGGCCAATTTGTACATATTGTATTGTTTAACTAATGAAGACTGTAAATGAATATTATTTCCTTATTATAGAAAATATTAAGAATAAATACATGCATAAACAATCAGTTTTCTATTGTATTGTAAATTAATTCATTTCCAATACTAATTGTCATTACAATCTAATGGAAAACTCGTAATTTCGTGATGAATACGTTTAACGTTTACCAAAATTTATGTTAACGATAATAATTCAATACAAGTAATATAAGTAAATTTTCAGTGCATAAACGCACACTAGTTACCTATCTAAAAACTGCGTATTAAAAAAAAGTCAAAAAGCATCAAGTTTTAATTCAGGCCATCTGTCGTTAATTCTGTACTAAATATTAAAATTATCTCTGTCGTTACTAACGCTCTGTATTCCATTCCTATTAATAGATATGAAATTATTACGGTTATAGTGCAATAGGGTTTTACGCGCGTACCCGTCGTAAAATGTTATTTTTTTCATTTACCCAACATTTTACATATTTTTTAAATTTTGAAAATAACTTGGTATCACTATCATCATAAAATTTCGAAATTTAAGTCACTGTAGTGTTTCAAACCACAATCTTAATCGCCTGTTGATAACCCAATACTGAATCTGGCCGCAAACAAACCGAAACATTTTTTTCAAACCCATTTATTATGTCATAACAGTTAACATTGGTGGTAACATGCAATGGACGCATTTCATACAGATTACGTAATATGAAAAAAGAACAAGGTGTTGTTAATTCTCAAATTATTGTTGACAACACAAAGAAAAGTCATTTAATAAAAACGAACATCTTTGTTATTCATGTTGCTATATAAAAAAACAGCTCCCAATCTCGATGTTGTAATATAATCTGTGCTAATGCGACCCAAGCATAAAGGTGGGTTTACACTGTTAAGGTTTTTCCCGAATCGGTATTCACAAACGGTTTACTGTATAGGATTTTTAACGTTTTTTACCGGTATAATTACGACTATTAATATCCCACTATAAATCGTATACGCTGACCTTTCGGTAGATCGAACTGTGTACGCACGCTAACAAACCCGCCTTAACTTATTGCACTTGAACATAATTTTTCGAGAATATTCCATTAAACACATTTTGAATTATGTAAGAAATATTGTCAGATTTCTTCAATTTCTACTTTGTATTCATCGATTTCTCAGAGTGATAGATCACTTTATCTGTGTTGTATCGACATACATAATGTACAATGATGCAATAAATATATTTCTGATATAATTTTGTTGACGTTTTATTCGTCTACCCTTTTTGCTGGGAGTGGGGTTGCTAGATGGCGGGGCGACAAAAGATTACGAGTACACCGGAGTCTATCACACTTCAACCTGAAGTCTTTCCTCCCGCCTCACGCCTCAGCATAGTCTTAACTAGAATTCCTTGTATAATGCGTCATCATCCTTGCGTCATACATCTTCATATAAAAATGGTATCTGTCTACTCAACGATCACCTTTACTTATTACTAATAATAGTATACAATAATAGTATGTAATAGTAGTACATAATAGTATTAATATTATGACAATTTTTTTGTTTTCTTTTGGTTACCTGATAATTTTTAGTTATTGAACTCTGACATAATATTTAAATCTAAGGCGGTACGAAGTTTTCCGGGTCAGCTATTGCACAGATAAAATCGTCTGCAGTTAACCCTGAAGCCACGCATCCGCCACAATTCATCATAGGCCGCCCATTTAAGACCATTTAAAAATATTTTGCAGCAAAGTAAGTAGACGTCATTATAGGCTGACACTAAGAATATTTACTTCCTACGGTTCTCGCAAAGTTCTTTTACCATTTCTACATTCATTAGAATGCTCGTCTATTAGATTGTCCCAATAGTAAAAAATTTAAAGCATCTTTAACTTTTAACTTAACTTAACTCTTTTAACTTAACTTGGGGTACTACACTACACTGTCTACCTTTTCGGGATACTACTACACATACCTATCTTTCGAGTTATTTAATCCTCATCCATATGTCTAATTGGCCCGTATTATAAAATAAAAAAGACATGAGATATAAATCAAAGGAGCCAAACATGTAATTTCTACCTCGTGTAATTTTGTTACGAAATACACAAGGCACTTAGTGTAAATTGAGCGGACACTCCGCCTGATGCCGTTTCATTTATTACCTACTCTGCTCACTATAAACGCAGAGAGAACACTCGTTCATTTACACAAGAACAAACAAAGAGCACGCGATATAAAGATCCACATTTTGATTTATACTAGGCTTTTGACCACTCATGAGGTGTAACAAATAACTTAAGGGTTGGGTTAATCCAGTCTGATACTATGGATGGTTTTCTATGAATATAAATGCAAGCTTAATAATAGTAAAATCATTTCAATGGACCATATAAAATCGTTATAACTTGTTGTTTTTTATGTAATAAAGACTTTTTGAACAATTCGTTTCTAGTGTGTGTTATTTTTACGTACAAAAATTAACTATACCTACATTTCTTCATGATGCGTTATTCTTGTTACGCAGAAATAAAAATATTTTGCTGTCTTATAATTCTCCCTAATAAACTACTAAGCAAAATCTAGATTAACTAAATTAAGCTGCATAAAAAAACATAACATAACAGGCATAAATATGTAGCATGATCAATTTGTCCAGTTTAATATGGCGGGTCATTTGCGAATCCCGTTGACAATAAAGCCATAATTTGACCAGAATCGACGCGGAACGGCCCCAGGCGTGCCGTTCGAAGAATTTATTTACGATACCCCCAAAGGCCGGTAAATTTATTTAGCCAATATTTCTCCGCTCCCTGTGAAATGTTGATAGCAATTTGAACAAACAAAATCTTATAACCAACTTCGACTTTGTTATTGCAATAGAAATTTGAAACATTGTTCAAATTACAAATAACTATTTCATCGGCGGACTAACACAGGTTCTATGTAAAGGTAACTGATGTTTTCTTACACGTTGTCTTGCCTATTTTACGTAATACACAAAAATTGAAGATTTCCACGGGCTGCAATCTATACTAAATACTTTCGTCCGGCCTACTTTAATCAGTATTATCATACTCGGTAAACAATAAAAAAAACTATCGACTTATCTATCCTCATCTTAGGAAGTCTCCGATTTAATCGAAATATTTTCGTATCGGTCTACCCTTGCCGAGGTCTCCATCGCCCTCGATCTTTCCGTCTTATTGTCTCAATTATCACGCTATAAAAAGCTTAAAGTGCCAGACAATTTTTTGGTAACGACAAACTCATAGAGTCCAAACTGCTTAGTTTTGAACATCGTCGTAAATTTGCTCATCTTGTAGTTTTCTATCGGATACATTTTAGACAGTACGCACAAGAGCGTCATAATCTGGGTCTACCTGGTCCGACTGACCATCGGACGTCTAAATGTACGGCAGGGTACCATCCACATCTCACAGACGCCCCTCTCAACACGACGAACGGTTCCCTAAATCGTTTCTGCTACCGTCTACAAAAAAGTTATCCGCCGGCATCTATTTACTCCGATTCGTACAATTTGGAATTATTCAAAACAAAAATAAATAATCCTGTAGAGAATGCCACTAGGTAAAGTTCATCCTTTGTATACCTGCTTATTGAAGTTCACGAGGTAATAATAATAAATATTAACCAAACAGAAAGAGAGAAACATATTATGGTAGTCAAACGGCTGATAAACTACATAAACGTATACGTTTCTGTTTATACTTACGTTAATTTTAAACCCAGGCACAGATCAATAACTTGTGCTCGTCACATATTTATTCTGCGTGAGAATCGATCCCACTAACCGACGCCACAGTCAGGTTCACTTACCACTGCACCAACGGGACAGTCAAAGGTACATATATACAATAATGAATAATATGTTGAAACTGCCTCGTTGGTCGTGTTTGTTGCAAGTGCGACTGCCGATCGGGAGGTCCCGAGTTCGATTCCCGGGTCGAACA
>DWFO01003306.1:0-12469 GCA_018246595.1 Mimoniades nurscia nurscia | reverse complement strand
CCCGACCCGGGAATCGAACCCAGGACCTCCCGTTCGGCAGTCGCACTTGCAACCAACACGACCAACGAGGCAGTCTACACGTATTAATTAACACAATAATTGTATGGAACGTCACATCGCGCCTGTTACACACCGTAGGGGTGGGCAAATTATGTAGATTACGTGTACATTTAGTCACGATCGAACCATTTAGTACACCGGTTTAATATCAGAACCTTCGTCCTTCAGAACGACCAGGGTTAAGGCTATAGTCCGCCACGCTGGTCGAGTGCCGGCTGACTGACCTTACAAGCCTCAGAGAACATTAGGAAGAACACTACGGCATGCAAGAAAAATGAACCCAGTATCACTGGATACGGACTACTATCACATGTACATATCTAAATAACACAATTTTATATAATTTTTTATAAGTCGCTTTTTGTCAAGAAGCGCGAATTCCTGGCGCCGATCTGATCCTTGTTATGTAGTCACTACGACGCGGTATGCGGGATGACACGCGCGCCAGTATTACACGGTCACCGGAACGAGGCCTCGCGAAATTATATGAGGAATGTCTTGCATTGCACGAGAGTTACGATGGTCAAAAAATAGTTTTATCGAAAGAAGAATGAGTATACTTTACTAGTACGAGATCTAGAACTACAAAGCAACAATGTAACTTAAGCAATAAATTTGTACATATGTATAATTAAAGTATTACATATTGTGTTTAAAACTATAGCTATTGATTACGAAGCTTTTTGGTCGATATTCATTATTATATAAACACTTTTTAATTTAGCAACCGCTAGGAAACAATTACAGGGTATTTTAGTAAAAAGGAACCAAAACAAATTAACCATTAAATAGTTACATATGTGACCTTGGTACCGACAGAATTATGAATTACAATCCGATTTCTTAAATAGAATTGAACAAGTAAATATAACGTAACACCACGCCCGTATATACCTTGAGGAGGTTTCTACCCCTAGGCTTCTACCGCCAAACCTGGTTGATACGTATGTTAGTCCATACAATAATTACATGACAGTGCTACAAATGAATATCGCGGCGCGTAAGGTAGTTTCGCGCGGACGTCACACTCGCACGCACACGGGCGCGCGAGGTCGCGGGTCGAGTGGTGGCACAGTGACGCGTCCGCAAGCCCGTCCGTGCGCTCTTCGTGTAAAGTTGCATTGATGTTGTGTCATGTAGGTACGTACGTCTGTATTATGTACGCATGTTATGATTATTTCACTTTCATACCGACTTTTGTTCGTTCCACTATTATTATAATTATAGTAATAATTCATTTCCCTTTTTGTTTTTGTAAAAGTTGCTACGTACTTGTTATATTCAGTTTATTTTATTGTCATATTGGTTTATGTTAATATTTTTATTACTCTCCTTATAATTTCGTCAGGCGAAGTCCCTTACGGTGAAGGTAGTACTTACAAACCCGACGTGTGTTCTACTAAAATATAGTTACATTTTAAGGTTCACTTCACAATATCTCACTTAGTGGCTCAGTCAAGTAGGCTGCCTGTGACAGAATAGAATGCTTATGTATACGTTTGTGAAAAGTATATGTATAATTAAAAAAGTCCTTTAAAAAAAATTAAAAAAGTGGTGAGCCTATTGCCATATACCGGGCACGTATCCAGACTCCGAGCCACTACTAGAAAATCTAAATTACAAAATTTAGTAGTGCCCGAACCGGGAATCGAACCCAGGACCTCCCGTTCGGCAGTCGCACTCGCAACCAACACGACCAACGAGGCATTCTTCATTTTATTCGTATCATTATTTCAATTTCTGCCGATCGGGATGTCCTGGGTTAAAATCCCGAGTCAAGCTCTACTGGATTTTTCTAATTGAGATTTTCTATTAGTGGCTCTAGAGGAGCTTAGAGTGGCTTAGAGTTTCTAAACTGTCTGGAAATTTGCCCGGTATATGGCAATAGGCTCCCCAGTTATTCCATAGTGGGACGTAAATGTAACTGGTGTAACGTGGGAGTGTGCTACATCCCTCCGCTTACCTTTTCGGGGATTACATGCGTGATGCTTGATATATTTCAATACAATAAAGATCTTGAAACGTCGTCCGTTTTTATTTTCAGTAGCATATGTCATTCATCCAGTTGTGTATGTATAATAAAATATAAGTACATTATGTGTATAAGGACGAGGAGGTAGCTCCTCATTTGAAACGTAATGAGAAGGAAGAATCACAGAGCTAACGCATACATATGTCAAATGTTATTTTTATCGTATCTTGCGTATTCCTCTTACTTTTTCAAAAGTCGCGACATTTGCTTTAGTGGAAATATTTCCTCTCTCTCTCGATGTTTTTAATGTTACGTAGGATTTTCTGGTGGCTTTATAAATGTCACTGCTTTCTCGTCTGTTTAATTATGCAATACTGAACAGTAAAGTGCAGCCGCCGAGAAGTTTTATGGCGCCCGAAATATCTCATGTTTATCGTCATATCTATCGTACATTATAACTTGGACACGTTCATTTGTTATTGATAACGAATCTTCGAATTGTTTTTGAGCGTGTTGGTATGTGATCAGTGGGTTGGTAATATTTTTCGAGCGGTATACCGTGCGATAATAATGATCAATTAAAATTTTAAGAAACTATTCTCGATTTCATACTTTGATTTCATATTTTTAAGTCTTTTTAGCTCATTTGTGCAACTTATATTACTTTAATAGGTATTTTGTTCATAAAATAGAGTCACTATACTTGATAACACCTCATCATGTGGTATAAATATCCAGTTTCCAACAACTCTTCATCTTGTTGCAGAGCTAGAGGGCGGTCGGGCGTGGTGCGGGCGGCGGCCGCGAGCCCGGCACCATGGCTACGGTGGAGGGGCGGCCGGCGCAGTATGGCGTCTCCCTTCGGCAGCTCCGCGAGCTTATGGAGTCTCGCGGGGCCGAGGGGATGGCCAAAATCAACGCGCTCGGCGGGCCGCAGGAATTGTGCAAGAAGTTATATACATCGCCCACAGATGGTACGTACCTTTGCTTGTTTTGTAAATAAATACTTTCTTTATATTCGAAATTGATCTACTACGCCTTTACCAATATCTCGCGCAAGCGCGTGCTCGCTGGCTCCGGAATAGAAGCATGTACCATAAAAATTTAAGAATCCAGTGCCAACGTAAAAAGAAGAGAAGGGGTGGTTGAAGCAGCTGAAAGAAAACAGTTAATTACAATGACTACCACAATAAATAAGGTAGAAAATTTCTTTGTTGTTGATAAAATAATTGCGATTTTAAGTATTTTTAAGTGACGTTAAGTGACGTCTAAGATTTAGATTAAATCTAACGTTATATACGTACATATCTGGTACGTTTAGTAGAAAATACTACAGTCGCGCACGATTCTGGAAAATATAGGTACAAATCGATTTTCGATTGCTTCATTAGACCAGTGACTGAAAACATTGTAAACAAATCGGCGATTTGCAGAATTTACTACAACAGAAATAAACCGTGAACGTTGATGGCAACATTGTGTTTACTGGAAACAGTTGTATAAATGATGTCGAACGTGGTATGCAATGATCGGTGTCTCTCGTCACTTTTACGTTTAATAGTTTCTATGTAGTACGTAGGGCATTTCAACTGCAACGTATATTTGAAACATCGTGTCACTAAGTCTTCAAACATCCATTAATTAACACATCGTCGAGTACAAGATGAATGTTAGTAGACTAACATATTTAATATTAGGAATGTTTGGTTTTCATAAAGTTGAAAGTTGAAAACATTTCTGTTCAATTTGAGACTCAAATTTGAACTTTCCCATGTTTACGTAATAAATTGCCCCTAGCGTGCCAAGAGCTGGTTACGTATCTAAAAAGAAAAGCTATTAAATTAACGTTCCCGTAGTTTTTGTTACCGCTAATGTCGTTGACTCAGTTTTCAAGTACAATGTAGGTACATACGAAAAACGAAACTATTACAAAATTGTTATCGCACTGAATTATTTCAATGCTAATGACTGGTCGTTAAAGTCTGTGCGTGAAACGTAATGTTTTATTTCAGTTTCTTTTGCTTGAAGTACTGAAAGAGTTATTTAGGGTATCATTCACAGGATCTGTATCCAGATATTATTCTAATTTTCGATTCACAGAGCAATAAACATTTTAAAAGTATTTTTAATTCTTATCTTTTCTACTACAACTTATTTTTAAAACATACGTAGTCAAATAACAAACTTAAAGATTAGACGCGAACGAGATTATAGATGCTGTTTAAATGAATAGGAATTGGTTTAGTATTATCACATTACGTGTCATTTAATCTACACATTGACTTAATTTTTTTTATGTTTTACTTTTTGTAGGACAGATAAGATCAGCGACGGAAAATTTGTCTAGTACTCCCTCATGTATCGCTTTAACTTGGCCAACATAATAGATGTAAATTGTGAAATGACGGACGATGGGCCCGACAGATCTCACTGGGGCTAGCCTTATTGGTTTTAAGGGCGTTGACATTTAGTGTTACCTACTCTACAAATAATAACACGACATACGCTTCAAAATATTATTTCCCATTGAAAATTGTTGTATTTTCATTTTTAATATATTTTTGCGAAATGTTTATTCGAGCCAATATTCGCATTTGTGATAATGTGGCATTTGCGTGTGTTCCAAAAAAATAATAAAACACGCCATTCCATATGGTATTGTCAAGCTCCTTATCGGGCAACACTGAGAATATTAAAGGTGACACTATCGGCCGATCGACATGACACCGCCAAAATGTCCCGATACTAATCTTTGATGGGTGCTCATATATCGAGTCAGTAGCCAGTGTAGTAAGAGACGGGCCAGTACCCATAAACATGATTCGACAGAATAGACTTGTCAACATTTTTCGTGAATAAGCTACATAAAATTATGAATCCATATTTATCGTGTTTAATTTTATTCTTGTGTAATTAATTGAACTTCAAAAGTGATGTATATAGCTCAGACGGTTTGTTTAGTGTTTCATTATCTTCGTTTTCATAATTGTCACTCTTAACAACACCTATTTCGTTTCTTTGTTTCGAATAATGGCGTCCACCTTACTAAGAAACCACGTATCATTACTTCTATCTCAAGAGAATAATAGCGAGTTGTTTTGTTAATGCGAGCTTAAAGCTAATACTTGTAGTGTTTATCTTAAAAGATAAAAGAAAATGCGAAAGAATGATATCGAGACAAATATCCACTTCAGGAAATATTCAATCGAGAATATGAAAGTGGAAAAGATGGCCAAAACGAATATGATCGAAAATGAAAGTGCCATTTCAGAAATTCTGAAAGACAATGGGGACGTTCAAATTCTATTGTTACAAATGCAATGACAGATTTAAACTTACCTTGTACTTTGAGTATGAAATTCGATAAGATGAATTCTTTATATAATCGATAATGTTGAGTTTCTGACAAGAGTTCTTAGATTTTTGCTAATGGAGGTCTATTTAGAGTTAAGTTAGGAAATACCACGAGAGTACTACTGAAATTAGTCTTTGAAAACTTTAGGCTGCCGCCGGTGGCTTTAATGGGTCCTCTTTTCGGCATGTCGTTCTGTGTTAATTGCTTCTCAGCTTAAAAATAGAGATCTTTATGTCAACACTGTACGTGCGGTGCACTTAAAATACTTTCGTAATTGTCGTATTACTCGTGTACCACTCATCATGAAGTAATTAGAAAAGTCTCGAACATACCAAGACTTTGGCTGTCTTCATTTTAAGGATTATTGTTGTTGATACATTTATTACAAATGGCTGTATTGTGGTCGTAACTGTAAAGGTAGCATTAAAAGATATTATTTCTTTGCAAAGAATCGCAACATTTATGGTTGCTTCAACATTTGGAAATTGTGTATTTCAAATATAAGTTCCAATAATAATTGCTTTTTTTTACAAATTATATAGACGTCATAAACTTTTTAATAACTTTTTAATAACATAACTGGTGAAACGTGGGAATGTTCTACATTCCTCTGCCTACCTCTTCGGGGACTACAGGCGTGAAGTTACTTTTCATAAACTTTTTATTGTAAACATATCACATTTTCTGTTGTATGAAATGCATAACTACGAAATGTACTACTACATATTTGAAATTACAATGTAAGCTATACTTGCATACCTGTTCAATGAGCATCTAAGTAGTACCTATTCTATATCTCGATCAACATAACTCTATGTAATAACTAAATGTTGGTGGGTTTATTGATTATTGATTGGGTTTATTGATTAACATCAAAACGTTTCTCGTTAAATTAATAAGCGAACTCCGGATAATTTACGGCGTATATAATTACTATGAGGACAAAAACGCTCCAATGGTCTTTCGTATGGAATCCAGTACAATTTTATGGTACTCGTAACACCTACATGCCGGTAATGAGGTCGCGCCCCGCTCGCTTTACGATGGTGACGTCATTTGTAATACTATGTAGGGAGTAGCGTGGATATCGGTCATTGCAATGGAATTGTTAGGGCCGATTTGTACTAGACATTAGGACACATACACGGGGACAACACGTCATGAAGAGTACCCTAAACATTACGATGTGAACTTATGACGTTTTTTTTTGCCCAGATTTTTTCCCACATTAGGTAGATGTAACTGTTCGTACATAACAAATTGTCCAAATCAACTTTAAATCGATTAATTTATTTTCAGTAATCTTACAAGAGATTGCAATGTGTATGATTATATTTCCTAACTTTTCCAATCGTTCTGGTATCCTATTGGGTTGAATCTAACATTGGTATCTAAATCTTAAAAACATTTCATACAAAGAGATCTGTGTCTCAACTTTTATTCGATAATGTCTAGTACAATAGAAGCTCATTGTTGGAATGCTATTTCCAGCTCTGAAATGACACGTACTGATACAGTGATCCAACTAAGAAACTATTATAAGACACACCTGCTTTTGAATACACGGCTATTCACATTTTTATCGCTGTAACAAAGCGTATATCCACATTTTACTCACATGTTATTAAGAAAAAACATTATAATACTATTACTACCTTTGACCCTTTGCATTACCTACTCGAGTTATCTGATTTATCTAAAATAATGTTGTCTAGACTGAAACAAAAATGTACATAGAAAATTACAGATAAATTGACAAATATTCATAGTACGTAATGAAAATGTTATAACACATTTCATACACAGTAATCTGAATATGGTTATAACATTTATAATGTGTTATAATAACCAGACTGCTGATAAGCCACAAATATTTTATAAAAACATAATTATGTGATGATTATGTGACAAAAGACGGCCTAAATAATCATGCTTACAAATATTTGTTTTGGTTGGTATTTAAAACCACAATTCCCGGCCAGTACTCGTAGTTATCGGTTAGGTCATTCGGGATATGGATCAAAGTTTTTAGTACGTGTATCCAAATTGGTTTTTTGTATCTTCAATTATATAGTGATTGTGTACCACTATGGCATCGCCCGATTAATATATCAAACAGCAACCCCGACACTTCAACGATACGAATGTTTCAAATCGTTTTCCAATATAATATAACGGTTCACGACCTCTATACTTGCTCGAGTCAATGTTACTTTGATTACCTTAAACTTTGAGTACCATAGCTACAATTGTAACCGAATCAATCATGCCGTTTTGATTTTGTACGTTAACATAAATTTCCAATGAGTTTCTTCCAACTGTGCTCCCAAGATGTGACATTTATTTAACGTCAGCCATTGAGACTGTGGATTGGAATTGGGTGCTTTGGTTAAGTGTGACTTAAGTTAAGTCAAATTATAATTACAATGTACGTCATTCGACTCCAGTGGTCAAGTAGTAAATGAATAACCATTACGACGATTTTGACCTTAGTGATCACAAATATCTCATTAACGCTAATCAAATAGTATCATAAATATGTATATTGGAAATTTGTCTTCTTGAATTTTATTGCGTACATGACTATTCCTGTGGTCTTGAGTGTGGAATATTAAGATAAATGCAGAAGCCTATTATTGTATTTATAAATATGCAATTTGTAAATTGTTTTTATGTAGTCATTCGCAAGTGGACGTAGATACGTAATGATGTTTTTGGCCGGATATTGTCATATGGTTTTGCATGTCATTTTGCAACTTCCATAGTTGTAACTGAGCCGGGTACGAGACGAGCAATCATAAAAAGTCGTTCAGCAAACGTCCGTCGTGCGAGCTGCGAGCATCGATCGCGGGGCGAAGTCGTTCTCGTGAATAACGAACGTTGTTCGTAATTCGGTCTCGTTGCCGAATAAAACGGCGCCCTCGGTTCGTTGAACCCGATCGATAAGCGGAAGGTTCGCTGCTGTTATATCGAACGTACTACGTTTTCCAAACTTTCAATCGAATTTAATATAATAATGCAAAGAATTAATATTGGATTTTGTATATAAGCTTACCAATTTGTGAATGCTTTCTGTGTCCAAAATAGTATTGTAAATACAACAGATTCATCTAGAAAGTTTAACGCATATAGACAAAAAGCAGTGAATGTTGCTGATCATACAAATATTTTAAATGTTTAGAAATGTGACCGACATCCAACCGCTCAGGATTCAGGGTTAACAACTAGTAGTAAACCACCAGTCCAATAATTTATAAATGCCCTTTTTGACAAGATAAAACTGAAAGTTTTCAAATGTTCTACATTTGTATGAGGATTACGATTTATATGAACTCCGTATCTAGTCTGTAGCTTTAATTAAATAGACGACAAAAGTGATTGATATATTTTAGGGTGCGAAACCTAAAAAAACATCATGATCATAAGATCATCAATAATGATAAAACGTCCTGTGATATCAAGAGTCCTCATTTATGAGATTTTACTGTAATACAAAATACTTTTCCCCTCTCACTAAATGCACACGATGTCGCAGGGCATTAGGCAGTTGTATATTCTAAGAATAGACCAACAGTCGCTTCTCAAGGACTTCTTAGCTCTGGTGATTCTTTCTTTGTTTCCAACCGCGGCACCCATTTGGCCTTTCAAGTCCACAAGTGTAGTAAACTTTAAAAACCGTCTCTCTGTTGCTGTATTTCATGCCGTTCCAGTTAAAATTGTCGTAAGAATTGTAACGTACGGCCGAACGTACCGCTCGAGTGCGAACTATTTTTGTGCTCCGTGGATATTTTGTGCCCGCTGCATTTTTGTTGCGACATCGTCCATTGTTTGCTCAAGTGCCGTTTGTAGTACTGTGTGATGTCACTGTTCGATGCTAGTGATGTATCCTACGTTTCCATGTTTTGATATTTTACAATTTTCCTTTGCAATAGGAATGCCAAATGGGCACGAAAATAATCCTTATGTTAATAGAATTGAAGTTGCTATTGTGATCGATAACAGTTGCATTATTTCTAATGCTCAATTTGGAACGTCTTGTCTAATATATTCTGATTACGATGTAAATTAGGGTCTATCTAACTTTGGTGGGGTTTTTCTCCGATGCAAATAATTTTTTATCACCGATACTTCTAAAAAGGAATTTCAATAATTATGTAATAAAAACATAGGAACATATGAAGGTTTAAACATTATTCACTATAATTTTATAACATAAAATATTTACAATGTAATTTAGCAAGAATGATGCACCTTTCGTACATAGCTTCTCAGGATAATGTAATTATATCATCGTTACCACCGCTGCTGTCATGCTATTGTGTTACTATCGTTGGAGATTTAAGAGCGTAATTTGCTTGCGCTATCTGTGGTTATCCTCGTGTCCGTGATAGATCGATGCTGTCAACTAGACGCCGCGGAATACTTTGTACAACGAAAAATGATCCCCCGCCTTCCAGCGAAACAACGTCTTTATCTAGCGCGAAACGTCTTATTACTCATCGTGCATACTCTCCTTCACCTACATTAGAAAGTTTCAGCTATGATAGATCTAACGGAAATTTTGTTTGCACGAGCTATTGTTACGGTCGCTGGTCTTTGCCACTTTTGATTGTTTGCACGCAACGAAATATTTAGTGTGAGCTATCGAGAAGGTTACACTTGCCCTAGTTAAAGCAAATTGTGCTTTATACCGCTCCAACCGATAAGTTCTCCTCAATTTGTCGTTTGTAATTAATCCGTTTAACTTGATCGAACTATTCGATTCAAAATTCTTTATCCTTTACTATTCAATTCCTGTTGGACATGAGTCACATGTCATAATAAAAGGTTTAAGATCATGATCTGCAAGCTATCCAAATGCGTGTTTCCTGAAAACTTCCTCAAAATGCTTTACAAAGAATTCTGTACATACATTTCCTCCTTCGCCATTCTTTTCAGTTACGCCATCACCATTGTCGCGAGATATTTAATTCGAAACATAGCGC
The DNA here is from genome assembly GCA_018246595.1 of Mimoniades nurscia nurscia. Lineage (NCBI taxonomy): Eukaryota > Metazoa > Arthropoda > Insecta > Lepidoptera > Hesperiidae > Mimoniades > Mimoniades nurscia. The sequence goes on along the minus strand of DWFO01003306.1, from coordinate 2,097 downwards.
CTTTAATTACCGTAGAGGTAGAAAAGCAGTATCTGCCACATTTCAGCAGTTACGTTCACGTCTGACAGGCGGCTGGAGACTGTCCACTATACTATCGAAGAAATCCGTGTCGGGGCGGAGTAAGAATACATTCCCCGACCACAAACTAATTTGTGTTAATTAAAAAAATACCTTAATTGACACATATGACATATATCCTTTGACTTTTGTTACTCTGTGAGAGAAAAAGTACTATTTTGTGAGTTTCATTCGCATGATTAAAAGTTGTTAATCCTACCGACTGTAGTGGCAACCAGCCAAACGTACCATTAAGCCAAGATGATGATTATGTTCGTAATGGATCTGAATTTGCAACCACATGAGCGCCTGTGTTTTCTGCATAATTGCATATTCGATTCGATTGGGTGCTTTGGCTTTTGATTAACATAATACCGCGGTATAATACTAACTATGCCACCCGCTTAGACAGCAACATGGTTAGTCGTCAGTCCGTCATCATCATAACATATGGAGATTCAGCTCCAAAACACTCACGTAGCCTGATCATACCAAGTTTGTTTTCCCCTCCGTTTTATTTAGAAGGTTTAGGGAAAAACAAGCTATAAACCGAACAAATATATCTGATTACGATCCGACCCAAATAACGCGGCTTATTTGAAGAAATAATTGACTATTCAGAGAGAAGTTCGCCGAAGTTATCGAAATAGGTGACCAATTTATAAACCGTATTTCTATATAATAATAATAATACAATAACTATATAATATGCCTGTACACTAAGGTTGGTCACGTCCTGGCTGCCATAGACACATGCCGTACACGCACATACAATCAGAACCCAAACAGATGCCAGACTTGGATTTTAGTTATAATACACTTACGCTACAGTCGGTTACATTCTGTACATCAAATGGACTTCATAGTTATTGTAAAAAAAATAGTTCCTGTTTACCTTACGTGGGATGATATAACGAAGAATTATATTCCGATGATATAACGAAGAATTATATATGCACACGATTTATATTCCCAGCACACGCAGTTTGTAAAACAATTTTTATCAGAAGTGGTGGTAGGGACTCATGGTGACGAAAACTTTAGCTGGGAACACAATCACTTAGCATATTGGACGACAGCCCTTTACTTCGTGCATGTGTCTTTATTTAGTCTGGTTCATCCTTCTCGGCAGCTGCTACACTGGCGTTTATCGCAGTTATGGTTCAGTGTTCAACAAGTCTGTCAGATGTTTTAATATATTCGACAAGGGTTAACGAATGTTGCCCAATGATGACGACCAGCGAAAATTAGCTCAGAGTCCTTTTTGAAGTACGGAAATACTGGTGGAAATTTACGACACGCACGTACCTGTAAAAGAGCTAGGCTATGAACATTTACATGAAACGAAGTGTTAACATGTTTCATTTAAGATATACAGCAAGTCTTTGTACACACTGTCACTGGAGGACTGTCCAAATATTATTGTTACAATCACTGAGTCATTATATGATTCATACTTCATAACACGTGAAGAAACTACTCGAATTGATAAATGATTATATTATAGAACCATACGTATGTGTCTTACCGAAATACGGTATTTTTTTCATCGAACGTGACTGAAGAAGATGCTTTCAATCGTCTGCTACAACATAATACATATCTTCCCGGTCTTTTTTTTCGTTTAGCCGCTAAACACGGATCTGCTCTCAGAATGAGAGTTTTAAGGCCATAGTCTGCCAGGCTGGGCATGTGCAGGTTGGCAAGCTTTACAAGCATTAGGGAAAATTTTATTTGGAAACTCTAAGGTGTGCAGGTTTGCTCACGATGTTTATCTTTACGACTTTACCATAATATGTAGCAAGGGATATTTAATATTGAAACGCACAATTCATAAAGAGCCCCCGGGAGTGAATTTAAAAACCACTAGGCTATCACTGCTTAAATACACACACATGGTTTATTATAATCGATGAGCCATTTATTAATCCATTAAGCTAAGCAAGTCCGTGTGCCAAGATGCAATTTACGAAATTCCCCATTGCGGCCGCAGGGAGCCAGCGTTAGCAGATGCACACGGATGATTCTGGTACACACAGG
>DWFO01003305.1:0-12469 GCA_018246595.1 Mimoniades nurscia nurscia | reverse complement strand
CGTACTTTGGACGGGGTCTCGAAGTCGGGTGGTGTGGCCGACGCTCGCCTGGGAATCTTTGATGCCCTTCGTGGCGTGGAAATGTCGGGCATATTTAATCCAGTAGTAGTTGTGGGGGTCGGTGGCATTGGTCGCTCTGCCGACCCCGATGGGAAATTTACGTCCGAGTGACTACCGAAACGTATCCTGGAAAGATCGTCGAGACTGTCGGTCAGTGGCGTAATCTTTCCGGTGAATATATTTCGGACCACTATCTTGCGGTCCGGGTCGGACGGAGGCTTCTTCCTCCGCGGTCCTTGTCCACTCATCCTCCGGGAGTTGGTGATCCGCTCCTGTTCTGCGTATCGAATGGGGGTAGTACACACCTACCCCCGTACTAGTCGATATTCGCGCCGGGCGAAAAAACCAATTTCGATGTGGGTAGTACTCCTACCCACATAAAGTTTGATAAAATGCAAGCGTCTCTATCGCACATGCACATCCTTTTCGCGCACAAGTTTAACACTTATACCCTCGTCAGGGTGCACATTGTCCACATTGAAAGTTTTTGTCGCGTCGGAACGACCAACAACCCTTACCCTTATTAACACTAAGGGCGGGGTGTTGACGCGGGCTCGGGCTCGGGCCCGGGGACTGGGATTGCTGCTACGGAGTTACATTGACGGTAGGAGCAGTAGCAGCAACCGCACAGAACACGCCGAAGTATATGAACATTTCTTATTTGTTGCCATGTCTTTTGTACATATGACTGTGAAGAACAACACGGTACACGAGCTGGGTATGGTATTTCACATAAATATCGATCTTAAGGTAGAGAGCAGCGAAATTTCAAATATCGTTGCATTTGATCTCGAACGAGGTTTCTCGACTTCAAAAGATTACCGGAAAAGAGATTCAAAGTGGAAAAATGCCGACGTTGGTACGCCATCCATAAATAAATAATATAAGAATTCCTGACTTTGGAATTTCATAAAGGTTTTGGAAATAGTTCTTTTATAGATTAAATTATGTTTTATGAATCGTCCCCAAAAAAAAGGTTATTGGATTATTTGTTAATTAATTTTCAACACGTGGTAACAAAAAGTTTGTGTGGCGATTGAAATACATAATGCTAAGTCGTATATTAAGAAACTTTTCGAAAGATCCTTAATGGTATAGAGTTATGACAATTTAAATAGGACGGATATCAAAGTTGGAATGCCCATGGCAACGCATGTTCAAACAATTAGATCTGTGCAAAATTAATTAAGAATTCTATATACCTATCCCAATATCGGATTCCAGGGAATGAAAACTTGGCCTGATACCAAGTCTGGTGAGAGGTGGAGGGATTTAAAGGATTAAGGTTCGCGAGAGAGAGCAATATCTTCCTTGTTATATTGAAATGATTAATAGTGACATATACATATATGTATCTCACAAAAGGCGAAAGATTATTTTCTAGAAATTGAGATTTAAGTTCACTTTAAATTACTTAAGTGAGATGTTTACGTGGACCTTAACGAATAAAATAGTTCTTTCTGTATATTGAACGTGTCTATAGAAAAATATGGAATAATGTGGATAAATCTATGGAAAATAGCAGATTTAATGCAATATGCAACAAACTTTATGATCACAACTCTTTTGAGTGTCTTAAGGTCATTGGTTTTTTTAAAGCAAAAACGGTCTGTTCTAAATCACCAGACAGGCATTTGAAGTATTAAAACTGAGGATCTGTGTGTTCAATATCTTACCGCGGATTTCCATGTTATGGCGCTATGTGCATTACTTAAAATTTATCATTTAGCAGTATTCAATATTAATCTTTTATAATTTATTTCGATCCAACATTTATCATTTATCACAATGCAATATTTATCATTTATGACAAGTTAAATTGTAAAGTAAAATATTGCAGGCATACCTGTTTGACCGATTATTTTTAAACTTTCACATTGTTAGAGGTTATCAAAGTCCGAAAAAGCAGTTAAGATCAAAGAGCCGATGTTGACGTTGACTATTCTATTAACATAGTATATGTACTATGTCCTAGGTAACGTCTAACTCACAAAATAGATAAATTAACATTAAAAGTAAGTTACATGTATTCAGTTTTCTTCTTTTACAGATTCAGTAAATAATTTAAAAACATAAACAGAATATCTGAATATTCTTTATAAATACTCTAGTTGGTACAAAAATCTTTTTGAGTATTACTTTGCCTTATAATGTCATAAGTTTTACAACAACATAGACATCAACCCAAGTAACGCTGATTACGAATAAAAACTTCAATTAACAAACAAAGTTGAACCTAATATTGTACATCGAAATTGCTTAGTAATTATGTAAACACGTAGACATTTGTATTTACATAGACGGAAAATTACAAAAAAAATCTTTTGACATTTTTCTAAACGATTACAAAAAATCATGAGCGAAAGAAAAACGCAGTGGCGCAAAAATTTCATGGTGATCCTTTGGTCCCTATTTACAAGCCTTAAGAAAAGTAAACACAGGGAAAGGAAGTTAAAAATTGATGAGATGCAAAAATTTATTTTATCCTTACTATCTAATATTTTTATAAAAACAAACGCAGCCACAACACCTTCCTAGAGCAGCAAGTGTAGTGTCTCTGCACGGTAAAACAGTTCTACAGAAAACCGTATAAATTTTGCAAATTGAACTTTAGTATACGTGAATAAGGTTGTAATTTCAGCGCAGACAGGTTTATATAAAGATAATTTTCGTTTACACGAACTCTGCTTACACTTCCTACAGCATTCACGTGTTACTTCCTGCTCTAAATAATCTTATTCAGTACAGTTGAGTGCATTCCGCGTGAGTTGCGGCTATGTATTCACAAAGTGGGCAAAGGTGTTGTTTATTACGACTACAATAGTATAATGTATCAACTTGAATATTATTATAGCGCAGAATCCGTTCGTTGTATTTGAATGCAAATATAATTACCTATTCTACGTGCTGCTGTTCATACAAAGGATGAGTGTAAATAATATATGTTTCAAATATTCCACAATTTATATGTTTACCTTTAACAGATAATGTGAATGCTTTACTTGCCGTTAAGCTTAGAAAAAATCTAATGCATCGGAAGTTTTCAAAGCCAAGCATTAATCCTAACTTTGAAATCAGTTACAACAATAAACAAAAAACTGGTCACCTTTAATTTCAAGAACTTTAATAAATATCGCAGTCATTCTCTAACCTACTTAAAATATGTCTATATTTTGTAGCTGTTTAATAAAGGCTTGATTACTTGTAAATGGGTACAGAATTGTACTTCGGGGGTCTTACAACCATTCTTCAAAAATATTTATTCAGCCACATAAATGATTTTGTCTTTCATCTACGATTTGTTACATTATATACCTACGTCTACTAGTTTTTAAACAGTATCACCCAGATTAATAATATACATGGAAGGTACTAGAACAATCCCCTGAGGTACTCCATCTCTGTACAGATATATGGAGCACTATTTCTGCCCTGAAACACTCCAAGACGTAGGACATCAACCTCTGTTGGAAATAAAATTACCCTTATTTGTTTTCACGAAACAGTGTGCACTAACGTGATAAACATTTCTTTGGGGTCGTAATAAACATTTACAAGGAGAAAGCGTTCTATGAACGTTACAATTGAATTAGTGCGTGATGAGCTAGGCTCAGCTAGCCTGTAGCCGTAATAATTATATTTTACTAATGTAATATTGTCAATTACTGGCCTTCGTGTCAGAAATCATACGTATATATGTTTATGTACATAAATACGTTTTTGTAATTTTTATCAACATGTTAATGTACAGCCCTGTCTACAATAATTCCATTGATTTAATTTTTTTGTTATTGATAAATTTTTTAAAAATAAAACAAGAATGTCTCATGGCTATATTTTGTTGTTTATTACGTGGCTAATTATTTTCCATAAAAAGATCTATAGGCTTTTTTTTCACTTTCGCCTATTCAAGCATTAATACTGATATCATGGCCCATAGACTAACTAGTTTGTTCTTGAAAGTCGATTAGGAGTTTGGGTGTGCTACATTACGTACGTTTTCTACAGTTGGAAAAGAAACCCATGCCCAGTAATGGGTTATAAAAAGAGCCGTAAATAGCTCGGGCTAAATTCCTGTACTACATGTATTTTTTTCCTATCTAGTACACGGTTCTAAGTATTAGTTTGTGTTCAATGTTCTCATAACAGATTTCTAATTTGTTTTAATCCTTATCTCCGTCAATATAGTTTTTAAATTATTTCACAATTATCAAATTCATGTGGTACTGGGATATTTCCATATATATTATCCCTAGACATATATTTCTTCAGTTTGGATTCGTTTATTTTTGAAAAATGTAAATTGAATTCGAATCGGGCCTAAAAAAACTAAATTATTATTTTTATAATCTAAAGTTTTTTTTTATGATATCGATTTATTTTCCATATACAATATTTCAAATTAGCCTTAAAGTTAAGTATCCATAGAAATGAGAAATAAATTTTGTTGACGAATTTGGAACAAAGTAATGGACGCGATGTGATTCTTTTTATATTCTTCATCTTGAATCTTCGTTCATGAACTTAAAATGACAAAGAAAGTACTTTTCGCTGTTAAACGTTTGAAAGCTGTTTTTCCAAAGAGAAAAGGGTATTATCGATTTTCGTAATGAAGTAGGTACATTCCTTTTGTTCATAATTTGTAGGCTCTCTTTGATATAAGAAGAACACTTAAAAGTGAACCATTTGTTTTACAGGCTTATGAAATTGATACAAAGTCAGCGCAATATTATTTATGAGGGTTAGAAACGCTTATGGAAAGTAGGGAAAAACTAAAAAAAACATCAATAGATGAATGCATTATAACGTTCTCCTTTCATTCTTGAATACATACACATACATACATAAGTACATATATTTTTATTCTCATAAATGTTCTTCAATAAATTTTAAGATAAAGATTCTTTATACGCGAACAATCGACTTACTCGCTAAAAAATCTCCAGAAACTTCCACAACATGCAAAACGGTGACATTATCGTAATAAGTGCTATTGACAGAATTTACAAAAGTCGATTAATATTAAATTAAAAATTATATTACCGTATGCATTTGATCGTTACTGTCTGTTAAATTTTGTTTAAAACTAGTAATATTTCCGTTGTCAAAGTTACCGTTGGGTGGTACAAATTCTTGTGCTACAATTCACGTACAACAAATGAAATAAGTTTCAGCTTACCAATAACAGTGAGATTCACTCTTGAGTTTCTGGTTTGAGCTTGCTTGAAGTCCACCCTGCATCGGTAAATTCCCTGATCTGATGCCCTGACTCGGTCAACACCTAGCTCTGCTGGCCTCCTCTCCGGCAGGAAATACGCTCTTGACGCGAAGACGCTCTCGTCTGACCACCGTTCTGCTACCCCGAAGTCTCTTTCTCTAGCGTCCACACTGAAAAGAATATTACTAATGTAATTACGACCCATCATCTTCAAATTTTCGCAGCTGCGGACATTCTCAGCAATTATACTCAAAACCGGTAAGAAATGATTCTAAGGCACGCTCCAGCATGTTAGAAAATGTTTTAGATACTTTGATACTATTAAGTTACTGAATTGGAAGCTACATCAACGACAATGAGTGAGCAGCCTTCTCTGAAAATTGATTTTAACTAGAGAATAAGACCACATGAATGCCGTCCCACAACATCATTTTGGAACATGCTATACAATACACAGAAATCTTTAAAAACATTCAAACATCTTAGGTTAGTTCAGTGATAAACATGCCTGTTTCTATTTATAAGTTCAGTAACAAAAATATCTTAAGCTTTTATTGTTATATCCTCTATTTGCAGAACTCTTGCATTTTACTCTCTCGGAGCATGCAAATTGTTGTGTAAATGCATCATGAGGTTGAAAGATCGAAATAAAAGTAAGTACTCATAGAATTAGTACAACTTTTGTTGTTTGCTTTTGTTGTTTCAGTAGTCTTCTTAAGGTTCATTGATAAAACATAATGATCATAATATACAAGGGAAATAATTTATCATGTTACCATATTACGAATTACCATGTCATGTAGGTGTAATTAAAGTGACTTAATTAATACAATGCAGGGTGTAGTAGGTTAATTGGTTGATAATTTAATTACCCGCCTTGTGACAGGAAAACCAGCGACAAACATAGTAATTAAAGTATAATTGAAATCACTGTTATAAACATGAATTTATTATTCTTCACTGGAATTTTGAAATTATAGTGCACGTGTGTTTTTTTTTGATGCAGGACTTTCAATCATATGTGATTAATATCTATAAGTATTTAATAAAAACCTTGCAGTGTATTAAACATTTATTTATTTAAGTTAAAGCTTGACTGCCTCTTTGGTCGTGTTGGTTGCAAGTGCGAATTAGTCTTCATTTTTTATGTGTTGGGCTCGAAGGATGAATAATTGTGTTCCGAATTTTTCACAATACTTTGAAGATCTTAATGCAATTTAAAATGTGATCGATTTCTAAACGTCGAAAAAATTAAGCTTATTGACTTTATACATATGCCGTTTAAAGGGATCATTTAATTTGGTTTTCCTTACACTAAAGCTCTGGAACAGCTTGGGAATATCAAATGTGAACTGGAGAACTTTGAGCTTAACTTGAACGAGCTTATTCGATTTCAACTAATTAGATCACCGTTCAAAATTCGATAGTGCAATTTCTAGAGATTAGAAATTTGTTTGGAGTTTAAAAGTTTAGTTAATAATTTAATCTGTGAATATGTAATAATATAGTTAAGTACTAAATTGTAAATTTATTTATAATTTCCTCATATAGAATCCAACCGCGTCACTTAAATTTTATAAATATGTATATATTTTATTCTTATATTATTATTACAACTACATATTACATGTTGGATGAAATAAATAAATTCGTAGTACTTTGAAGGATAGATTTAAAAACGTATCATCACGCGTGTAATGCCCGAAGAGGTAAGCAGAAAAGTAGTACAGTCGCACCATTCACCAATTGCGGTTATGTATCAGTAATGAATAGGGGATGAGTCCATTGCCATCCAGTAGTACCTGACCCAGGATTGAACCCAGAACCTCTCAATGGCCAGTAGTACCTGACCCAGGATTGAACCCAAAACCTCTCAATGGGCAGTCGCAGTTCCAACCACTTGACCAACGGGGCAGTCAAATAATAAATTTAGTTTTCTGTGCTATATTCGACTTATCTTTCTTATATTAGCCTAATTTAAGTCAACAGATGAACACATCAAATTTTCTGCTGCAAAAAAGAAATAAAATCCTTGGCACAGATATCGATTTAGTGCTTAGTCACTCGATGATAAATCGAGAATGGTAGGTTCCATTCACAACTATAGCAAAAATTTGTATGATAGACGGGAATATATGTCCTGGGTCCGGGTGATAAAATAATCTATTTATGTATCGTATAAAATTAGTGTATGTATGTATAAATGTATTGTGTAAAATGTCCTTTATTATAAAAAAGTAACTTCACGCCTGTAATCCCCGAAGAGGTAGACAGAGGAATGTAGAACAATCCCACGTTTCATCAGTTACGTTTACGTCCCACTGTGGAATAGGTGGTGAGCCTATTGCCATGCATCGGGCACATATCCAGACTCCGAGCCAATAGTAATCTAAATTAGAAATATTGGCTAGTGCCCAACCCGGGATTTGAACCCAGGTCCTCACGATAGGCAGTCGCGCTTGCAACCAACACGACCAACGAGGCAGTCGATAACAGGTGTGGCATTATTCTATACATCTTATATGATGTGTGCGCATAACATTTCAAATCGTTCATTACGTTTTCTAAAACGAATGGCCGATACGCCGCACGCAGTACACGTCATTAATGGTTTAAAAAAGTAAGAAATTACAGTTCATTGTGTTTCGACCGAATGACCTGATCGCCTAAGGCGGCATGGAGCGGTGCCAGAAGCCATGCTCTGCGATCCCAGCGTGGGGATAGTGGGCAAGGCCCGTCTGGGGAGGCCATGTCCAGCAATGAATTTAGACGATAATTATTATCTATGTGTAGGTAATCATAATAAAAACATCATATAACGAAATTCACCAAGTTGATATATTTCTAGGTGATTTGGAAGAACTTGATGAGAACATCTCATTTTCGCTTGCTAGATCCGAAAGAATGTTGAATAAGCTCCAGTCGCACTGCCAGCGCTGCCTCGTGAACAGCGACAGACAAGAGCTACAGAAGCACATAGCTGTGCTGTCAGAATGTACACTCTTATTTACGGTGTGTTTTCATTTTTAATTATGATATTATAATATTTAAAACGTTTTGTCGAATACAATATCCCTTAACATATTATATTTATCCTGATATATATATCAATCAAGTACATATATCAAAATTAAAATCGACGTTTTTTCAAATATATTGTTTGTCGTCGTTATGTAGGAAATTGATAATATAATTCAATTTATAAATAGTAACATACATTCCAATTACATCTCACTATCGCCTTCAATAAGTAAATCATTATAATACTTTTCGAATGGACCATTTGGGCTACCAACGGCACGGCGCGGCGGTCATACACGGCGGCTGTACAATGTACACAATCAAAACGACATTCATATTTTGATTATTATGCTGCCACACGCGCATCTGTTCGAACTATTCTCAAAATTATTTCCAACAACAGTACGTAGGATCGTACGCCTCTGTTAGATGTAACAATCGCCTCGTACGTCTGGCTGTAGGTATATTATTCCGCTTCCGTGCTACGTTGCATTTGGGACTTATGTTATAAAAAGAGAAAAAATGTTTCGCTATTCAAATTTCATTTTAGAAAATGGCTACGTATCGCGGCGCGCCGGAGCCCTATGGCTGCGCCCTCAGCTACCCGCCGTCGTGCCCTCACCGACGCCGGTGGGAGCTCTACTTCGGCTGGGCCACCATCGCTAGGAACAAACTTCAGATACAAATAAACGAAAAGAAACTGGTGAATAAATCTGCCCTTATGTACAAAAGGTTCCCCTGTTACAGTATACAAATGTGAATTTTATAAAGTTTATGTATGTAGGGAAGAGAAACGTAATTATCGGCATTAGATCCTGTCGTGTGTGTGTGTGTGTGTGTGTGTGTGTGTGTGTGTGTGTGTGTGTGTGTCATTTATGGCAATTATGGCAATTGCTACGGCAATTACTTGACCATATACGGATAGCCTATAAAAGATCGGACAAGTATCGTTAATTAGCTCTTAAGAATCGAAGAGTTTCGTTACTTTCTCATGCATCTTATAATCAGAATCAAGCCAAACTCTCACAGACTACCTTTGAAATATATCTTATCTAATAAAAATCGGTTAACGTGATATAGAGTTATTCGTCCATTTGTCGCGCACACACTTAATGCAAATTTAAGACTTATGTGGTTTTGTCATGGGTGCCATTGTCAGAACTGGATCAAATTGTACCAAACGAAAAGCACCACCTTTCAATTAAAAAAAGAATCATCGAAATCGGTTCACTCAGTTCCAAGTTATGAAGTAACAAACATAAAATAAAAAAATAACAACAAAATAAAAAAATACATACGAATTGAGTACCTCCTCCTTTTCGGAAGTCAGTTAAAAATGGATTATAGTCAGTGACAACAAGTTATTCCATTTCGTATCTTTTGAGGGCCGAAAGTCTGATTAATAACTGAATATCGTGCGTAACTATTGAATGACTTCGAGATAGTTTGAACATATGTTGTATATGATAGAATTACTTGCTGACACGCACTAAGCCACGATCATTATTTGAAACAACGGAATGATAGGACGTTTACTTCCACATCGTGTAAACTTTGGCGATTACCTAGCAGCCAATGTATGCTTCCAGCAGTTAGCGGAATAATTAACTAGTTTTATGTTTAACTTTAAATGACCGTTTCATATAATGTGTACCAGATACAAACGGTAGGTACTGCTTTTCCTATTATTTATTCATCGCACCGTTTTCTTTGTTTAATGAAACAATATTTTTGTAAGAAATGCTGTTTACAAATGTTAAACAGTAACATATCTACACACACCGACAACTGTCTGTTGTTGTTCAGTGTTAATCTTTACCGAAATGTAATTTAAACACGCATATTTTAAGAAACAGTTAGTTGCGACAATGCAGTGCTTTTTTAACTAAGTGTTTACAGAAACCGCCACGGGATCGAACTATAAAAAACTACGTTAACGTGTACCTACGTGTATTACGTATTTCATAGAAGTACAAGAAAAAAGTAGTAAAGCTCCTATGCACATATAAGAGTAGACATATATTTCCGGGATGTTATTGGACTATTATTTGTACTCTTTTCGCTGACAGCAGAGATTACCCATCCGCGGCCAATTACGTCTATGCATAACATGAAAAATTTACTCAAATACATCGTACCTCATTATAATACATTATTATATTCGCTTTGAACTGAAACCGATAGAGGAATAATTCTCTAATCCTCGATCCTTAGTTAACTGTGTATAAAAACCGTAGTGTAGATGTTTGGTGTGTGCGGGTGTCGTGCGGGCTTCATGGGGATTGATTGTAATATTCGAAGTACCAACAAAGGTGCGACTCGTGTCACGACTCAGGTGCCGAATAGCAACGAGTGGTGACAGCAAGTATTCGTTTTGTGTACATACATAACATCCTCATATTAGCAGTGACTGTACAGCTTTTGTATCACAGCTTGGTATTCTATAAAAAATGTATTGCTGACATTATTTATACTCATGGACGGTATATTTATTGAGCTGCGAAACATGTCGATACAATATACCTACTTATTGGTTTTCCATTGATTTATTTCACTTAATTAATAAATCATAATAATGACTACTTCATTCAAATGCACAATGTTGAATGTTTTATTGTCACGAGCCTGTTCTACTTACGGGATTAAGATTCCACTTTTAAGTGTCTATTAAATAAATGGTTTTAAGTAATGTCTAACTTTTGCCAGGTGGCGTGGTCCCATGAACATTGATTCCCTTCAAAGTAATTATATCATTAATCTCAATTACACTGATGATTTAGTATAAATTAAGTTCGGTACTAACTATATTTTTAATGGTATTTCCTCACATCAGCACATCAAATAAAATGTAGATCTTAACCTAAAAAGGATGAATTGTTATTACACTTTTTAAACAGTCGTATAGATGTACGAGTCCCACGATCGATTATTATAAATGATTCAGAAACATATTCTTCAGCCGAGCTATCAGTAAAATGGGTGGCAGACAGAACAATGCGTGATCTTATAAGTTTCATTTCTCGATTAGCGGTTCGGAAAGTTAGGCGGTGTGATTTTAGTACATTTCAAATTTATACTTAGATAAATATGCATTAGTAATATTTGAGCTATTATTACGGATTTAAAAGGAGAATTAATCGATGCTTGCGTGTTTATAACATTGTTTAGCGACAACATCGTAAATCCTTTTGTTGTTCCACTGTCTGCCGCGAGTCGCCTCTCACAGGGAGAATTTCACACGGCCTAGAAAACACTTTGAAGAACACTATGTATATTACGCAGCGTTCTTTGTGATGTCTCCGTCATCGTTATAACATGTGGCGATTAATTTTAAAACGCATATTTTTATAAAAACGTGCACGCCAGTATTTGAAGCCAGGATCCCAATAGTAGGAGGCTGGATTCTAAACCACTAAGGCTATCCATGCAGTGCACTGTTTGCTGATAGTGAAGGTGAAATAATATTAGGTATATTAGTATTTTTGGCATTGACGGGGAACAAACCTACCCGGTATGTGGCGGTTATTTACTCTGGCTGTGGTAAAATGCATATACCACTCGAAGCTGCGAAGTGTAAGCGTAGGCCATTTACTATTCTTCACATCCACACACCCAAATACCTTACTATTATTGCTAGGCCAATACACATAACGCAATCTTTGAAATTCCTCTCAAAAACGCATCAAACAAGGTAAACCTACTAAAAATAGGATATTGCCAAGGTCGATTGGATATTGTTGCAGAGTACGAATTAGAGGCTGGAGGGCCATATGGACCTTACCGGCCACTGCGAAGTCTCCTAATTAATTATGTATTTTGCGAGCAGGTACTGAAATATTATTTTCCCTTAATCAATCAAATCAAATCTTATTTTCCCTAAATAAATCAAATCAGATCTTATTTTCCCTAAATCAATCTTATTTTCCCTAAAACAGATCCCTTAATAATAAACCTAAACAATAAACTTTCCAATTGATCATTAAGCCTTATTGAGATCACAATTTCGATGTAGCTATCGAAATTGGATTTACTGACAATTTCATTATTTATTTTCGGTATTCATATTTTTATATCAACGTATACTATCCTTACCTCCTTACCTATATTATAAATGCGATTGTAACTCTGTCTGTCTGTCGTGATGTCTTTGCTTCACGCCTAAACCACGGA